>LQNS02277964.1:13082819-13105515 GCA_001587735.2 Parhyale hawaiensis | reverse complement strand
ATACGGGCTTTGAAATGTTGTCCAGTGCTACCAATGTACGAGGCATTGCATCCTCTGCATTTGAAACGGTAGATAACACTCGAGAGAAGTGGTGTGGGTGGTTTGTCTTTAAATTTAAAGTAGGACCTATGGTAAATGTGTTTTTGTATGAAAATCTGAAGTTTATGTTTGGGAAGGCTTCAGAGAGAAACTTTTTCAATGCATTTACTGCACTAACTGAGGCTTGGTTGTAGTATGGAAGCAAGTGAAAGAAGTCTAATTTACGGACAGAAGGTTTGCTAATGCCGGGATTGAACAGCTTGTCCAGGAACAATTTTCAGTAGTGGTTCAGCAGATATTGTGGGTAAGCGTTATTTTGAAAGAAAGTTCAGAGAAAGTCAATTTCGCTGGAGCAGCTAAGGTAGGAGGAGGAGGACAAATGGTATTCCCGAAATAGTCAAGTTTTTATTGCCTTGATTTTGAATTGGTCGTAGCAGTGACTGGAAAAACTTGTCCCGATGCCTAAAAACGTGGGTTTTCTGTCAACTCCAGTGACAAGCGTAGAGTTTTGTTTGGTTTTTAGAACATCTAGAAGGGTGAACTTGAGAGTTATCCGATTGGTTTTCGGCAGTGAACTTGATGTTTGGATGTTTACTATTTACATATACCAGAAATTAAATCAGAATCCGCTTTATTCTTAATTATGAGGAAGGTGTCATCTACTTAACTATTATAGTGGATCGCTTTGAAGTCATTTGGTCAATCGTTAAGCCAGAGGGTTTCATGATGGCATAGGAAGAAATTTGCTAACGACGGACTGAGCGGGCTCCCCATGGACACTCCATGTATATGTTTGTACAGTCTATTGTTAAACACAAAGAAGAAATCTTTAATGGCGAGACTAAGGAAAGTTCTAAAGGTAGGTTTGTCCATGTTATGAAATAAGTCCTTACTGTCAAAAACTTTGTTACAAATGATATCTATAGTTTTATAGTTTCGTTTACGGGGATGTTGGTAAAAAGAGAGGTAACATTGAAGCTGGACAAGTACCTAAGCGTTGGGAGGCAATTGGAGGTCATTGATACGGTCACAATATTCATATGAATTGTGCAAAGTGAACTGATTAGTAGTTAAGGGTTCTAGTAATGGAACGAGGAATTAAGCAATAGAATAAGACGAGGTTTTTTAAGCAGCTAAAATTGGTCGTAAGGGGACATTGGCTTTGTTTAGGTACCTTTTGAAGCCCATACATGATTCCAGGGAAGCACCTGAGTTGTGAATTGAGCGGTAAATCGAGTCAGTGATGATGCCTTGGTCTAACAATTTCTGGAAAAATCGATTAATTTAAGCGTAGGTTTGAAAGGATTGGTATGCGAATTATAAACGGTGAACTTCGTTGTATTGGAAAGGATTGCATTCATTTTTTGATAGTACTGATGTTGATTTAGAATAATAACACCTCTTTCCTTGTCGGGTCTACACACAACGGAGTTTTCTTTGTAAAGTTGGATAATAGCGATAGATTGGACCGAGAAAAAAAATTGGAGAGATCACTTTATTCTCACTGTCCGAGATGTTAATGCTATTACAAGTTTCCTTTATTTTATGTTTTATTTCGGCAAATAAAAAGTTAGGGCGCAGTCGTTGGGATTTCAGTCTGTTAGCTAGGCCTTGAAAGAATATAAAATGTTTGTAATAGTCCGGTTTGAATATGGGTAAGCAGAATTCCATGCCAAATGACAGTATAAATTTTTAAGGCGAACTTGAAGTATTACATTTGAGTAGTTATAAATTATGTTGTCTGGGTTACAGGACGTTAGGTTGGGGGATGCTCCTAATGCGTTCAACTTTCTGTTGTGGACGGAATTGGTTCTATGAATTTCTTCATGTTAGACTGTACTTAGTGAACTAAACTGAGGTAGTTAAGAACTGAAAAATAATTTTTAATCTGAGATAGGTACTGGTTAGTACAATTTACGTGGTTGCCAATATTGTTATGCTGAGTTTGAATTTTTAAGTCCAAGAGTTTAGATTGCCACGATTTGTACAGTTGGCTGTTCTACAGTGACTGTCGGTACAAACAGAAATGTAGAAATTTTGGGTTGAATTGATATGCTTTGCAACAGGTTAGGAATCTAGCTTGGATTTTGCCAGTTTTGTGGAGAATTTTTCATATGTTCTGAACATTGACACGCCCGGTTGTCCATATCTGGTCGTCTACATTAGTTAATTATTATAATCGGAGCAAAAAGCAATTGAATTTGTAGAAGCAATTGCATGGAATCTTCTCGTATTTCCGCAGGTGGCTTTGCTGTGCAACATTCCACTGTTGGGAAAGTTGAGCCTCTTCGCTTGGATGCCGACACCAGCTGGGAGAAAGGGCTACTTGTGCTCTCGCCAGGTTGCAGCAAAGAGGCAACGAGCAGTGTGGGTGACGAGGCCGAAGCCTTGGCAGCTCCTGTGCGCATGGAGGGCGACGTGCGCTGCCCAGAATTGCATATCACAAAAACATTGACGCCAGCTACCCTGTGCCCTTGTGAATCTAACTCCAAAGCGCCGAATAATTCTGCGGTGTCTAAACATATTGCTTATGGGTCTGGTGAGAGGCGCTTCAACTGCTCTCAGTGTGACTATGCAGCGGCGAAGAGATACCATTTACAGTGTCACATTGATGCCAAGCATACTGGTATGAGGCGTTTCAAATGCACTCAGTGTGACTATGCAGCCACTCAGAAATCCACTTTGCAATATCACATTGATGCCAAGCATACTGGTATGAGGCGCTTCAAATGCACTCAGTGTGACTATGCAGCCACTCAGAAATCTACTTTGCAATATCACTTCGATGCAAAGCATACTGGTGAGAGGCGCTTCAAGTGCTCGCAGTGTAACCATGCAGCAATAATGAAATCCGATTTACAGCGTCACATTGATGCAAAGCATACTGGTGAGAGGCGCTTCAAGTGCTCTCAGTGTGACTATGCAGCAGCAGAGAAATCCACTTTGCGAAGTCACATTGATGCAAAGCATACTAGCGATAGGCACTTTAAGTGCTCTCAGTGTGACTATGCAGCAAATCCGAAATCCCATTTGGGAGGTCACTTTAATTCGAATCATACTTGTAAGAGGCGCTTCAAATGCTCTCAGTGTAACTATGCAGCAGCTAAGAAATATACTTTGCAAAGTCATATTGATGTAAAGCATACTGGTGAGAGGCGCTTCAAGTGTTCTCAGTGTGAATATTCAGCAATTAGAAAATCTACTTTGCAATGTCACATTGATGCAAAGCATACTTGTGAGAAGCGCTTCAAGTGCTTTCAGTGTAACTATGCAGCAGCTCAGAAATCCACTTTGCAACGTCATATTGATGCAAAGCATACTGATGAAAAGCGCTTCAAGTGCTCACAGTGTGACTATGCAGCAGCAGAAAAATCCACGTTGCAACGTCACGTTGATGCAAATCATACCCGCGAGAGGCGCTTCAAGTGCTCTCAGTGTGACTATGCAGCAAATCAGAAATCCCATTTGCAAAGTCACATTGATGCAAAGCATTCTGGTGAGAGGCGCTTCAGATGCTCTGAGTGTAACTATGCAGCAAATCGAAAACCCCGCCTGCAATCTCACATTGATGCAATGCATACTGGTGAGAGGCGCTTCGAGTGCCCTCAGTGTGATTATGCAGCAGTAGAGAAATCCACCTTGCAACGTCATGTTGATGCAAAACATACCGGTGAAAGGCGCCTGAAGTGCTCTCTGTGCGACTATGCAACAAATCGGGAATCCAATTTGCAATATCACATAGAAGCCAAGCATCCTGATGAGAGGCGGCGCTTCAAGTGCTCTCAGTGCGAGTATTCTGCACTACATAATTCCAAATTGCTACGTCATATTAATGCAAAGCATCCTCAATAGTGACGATATAGGTGCTTTCATTGAACATGGGCACAAAAACAAAGTTATTGCTCAATTCACTGATAACTTTATTTTTGCGTTCCCCGCCATGTAAGAGAAGAGAGGCTGCGATCATTAATGTGTACAAAAATTCTGCAGAAACAAAAGCTTTTGTTAAAATTTTGAAAAGTTCAGAAAATGGGAGCCATTTGGCTTATACAGGGTGTTAGTTAAAGTTTGTCAGGTTGAAACCTATAAGATAAATAGATGGAGCCAATATGAGCACTTTGTTAGAATAACAAATGGTTAGCTAATAGTTAATATCGCAGGTGTGGCTAAAGTTGCAGCATTTGTGTGATTTTCGTTAGTTTGTGTCTTGTTCAGTGTTACTGAAAAATCTTTAGGGAAACCTGGTCAGTCAACAAATTCTATAATGAGTCAATGTGAGCAAAAATAACAATATTTGTGACTGCAAATCATACCTTTGCCAATTATGCTGTCTCACTGACTTGACAAGCATAGTGGCGAATATCCTGCAGCTCCAGATATATGTTACTATTAGATTTCAGCCTCAATAGTTCTTGCTTTCTACATGTGACGTCTTAAGAATCTAAGTACTGTATTTTGAAAAACGAAAAAGCCGTACCTACGTGTTGTGCTTGTGAAGGGATTGAATTTGACTATTCATCACCCAGAAACACAGTGAGAGAGGTCATTGTCATCAGTGAATGAAGAGAAGTGATAATGTTGTCGTGTCTATATTTCTTTGTATGTGTCTATTTGTACACATATCTTTACACTCAAAAATTAGCAGATGGAAATGAACTATCACAAGTCTCTAGGTAGTCGGTGGGTTGACCTAGATGTGAAAAATTCCAAAGCTGCTAACTCAAAACTTTCAACCTCCCAACTATTGTGGGTGAGATTCCGTTCCACAAGGCATTTTGTTTACACTCGTAATTACTGCTACCTTCTCTTGTGAAACACCTTTTACATTGTATAGCCTAATGGTTGATACTTTCACCACTCGCAAGCTCAATAAATCAAACACAGAATTTGGAAGGAATACTTGTTCAACTTTACCACTAAACAGTTATAAAATTTAGTTTGTATTTATTCAAGTAATTATGTGGTTACAATCAGGTTAGAAAATAGCTAAGACAGCCTTCCCGATAGTAATCTTATTCTAGGGCACCCGAGACTGCTACAAAACTTGATTCTTCCTAATAAAATCAACTAAAGCAGTTTAAGCACAGGATATTGAATGACAAAATAATTCACATTCTTGTGACCATAGTCTCACTGACCAATGACTGAAGTTAAATTGTTAAACATTTGTTAGCACATTACTTCACATGCAATTAAATTGCTCTGAATGAAAAACAAAAGCTACCTGTTGAATATCAATCTATGCATTCAGTATTTGCTATGGTAGAAATAATTTTTTTCTGGGTAGTGCAAGCCAAGTCATGTTTGCATTAAAGCTATGGAAAGAGTAGGGAGAAGCATTATGCCATTTGGACTCTTCACAGTGAGCTCAAGAAAGTCAGAAATCACCAGTTGCTTCCTTAAGTAAAGCTAATTCAAGCAGTAGATCAAGTCGTCTGTTCAAAGAAACGTTGTGAACTATTTGCTAACCATTAAACTATTGTAAAAAAGCCCTCTTGAAGGTTGTGAGCAATAAAGATTGATCGAAGGAAAGAGCCAAATAAGTATTTACATTATTATTTGGGTTGTAAACTGTACAAGATTTGACTACCCTATGAAATTTGGCATTGTTTTCAAGGATTCTTTGAGCTAATTTAAATGCATTTAAACATTTAGTTAACATTGGGACTTCAATTATTAGCAAAAACGTCGCACAGGTGTTAGAAATGTGTTTACTACTGCAAGACCCAGTAACACATCAATCTCAGAAATTTGACCTTAGGCAATTGTTTAAGCTTTTGATGCAAAAATTGTAATGAATAACTCATCATGATTATAACCTAGATAACTAATGATTGCAACAGGCTATCCACCAATAGTATGCTGTGAGAGTTGTGGTTCTAACTAATAAATACGTTTCTTCGATTAGTTTCAACTTTGAAGTTAATCAGTTTTTTTTATTTGCAATCCTTGAACTAAATTGGCCCGCCAGACATATTACTGAAGGATGAGGGATCAGCTTCTGAACATATTTTTGAAGTGTGCCACCAAATATGCTATATATGACTTAGCAGAGTAGTGTTGACTATATTTAAACAGTTATTCACAGTTATCCAGCTTTTATCTGCTCAAATATTTCTTAATAAAACACTGGCTGTTTTTAGGGTTTTATTGGGTTGGTTTTTTAATGCCAACCCTGCAAAAGAATGACTACAGCGAGGACTGACAAGGTGTTAGTGATAGACGTGAAGCTCCACCTCTCTAGTCGATACCTCGTATGGTGCCGGCCCGGTGTGCGGCAGCTGTTTTAAGCCTGAAAGGGGACATTCGGCTGACATTCAATTCGACAGCTATGCGGTTCACCGGCACTCCCTTCTCGATTGGGGTGGAGATTCGATTTTTTTTTTTCAATGATCAGCTTTCTTCGATCCATTTTGATACCGTGGTGGCCTCTGTCATGTTGCCAAAATACGTGAAAAGTAGGAAAGTAGAGGCCTGTTTACAAGCGTAACGTACGTTTACGCTGCTTGAGCTCTGATAGATCTCAAGACTGACTGTGTAGCGGGGATTGTGTGTGACGCGGCAGTGAATCAATACACGTCATACCACCCCCTTTCTCCTCTTATATGGCAGGGAATGAGAAAATAGCGTAATTTGCGAATTCTGCTGTAACTTTGTGTCTGTGATACAGCGATAAACTTTTTTTTGCAGCCACTGTAAATGCCCTGCTTTTCGAGCCTCTCCTGTGCACCGTTGTGTTGATGCCAAACATTTGATTAGAAGCGCTGTAGTGGAAGAGCTACAAATTTCGTCTCCCTAGATAGCTCAGCACGAAGGAACTCGGTGCCAACGTTTCATCGTCACTCTCCTGCCTGAGTTGTGACACCCCAAACTACGGCCTGCTGGCGGTCAGATAATAAATCGGGCATTTGCAGCAAAGACAAAAGGAGCATCATGTCAGCCAGCAACGTCGAGAAAGGCGAGGGCTAACCAAACAAGTACTCCCAGTATAAATATTTCATGTATATATATATATATATATGAACAATGTTAGTTTTTCTCAGTCACTGTGGACAGTATATTATTGGAACAAGTGCACCCGTGCGTAAAAAAAATTCATGCAAAAATCGACATGTTTGCCTGATACCTATAAGCCGGTGCAGAATTTTCTCTTTTCTGACTTTCTTCTTCATTTTCTTCATTGATCCTTTGTCGTGCACCATCCTTAGGTCTTTTATATTGACACACTGAAGTAAAAATTTGAGTAAAAGACTCCAATAAACTTTATTGCAACTCCAGTCGGGTTAGCTTATCCACAATGTGAGAGCTCCGTAGCAATGATACCGTTGATACTTTTTTTCCAATTCAAATATCTGCTTTATTTGAAGTGCTGAACTTTTGGCCTGTGAAAAGAATACGGCCGACGGAGTGGCGGACGGCCCAAACTGCTATAGCCAGCTAGAGGATGATTGGGTGAAAGATCAGGCGCTGTGGAAGAGGATTGTGAGATACAGCTACCCCATATGTCAACGGGAACGCAACCGGACAAAAACGAAGAAAAGAAAGTTGTTCCTTCAAATAAGAAAGACAGTAAGCTAGAAGAAATAATTGTCTTCTGCCTGTGAAAAATCATCGCCTCCAGAGCGCTTATTAACAATCTACCTAATTTATACGTCGTGTCCTGGAAGAAAAAAGTTATAAAAATGGACTCCAAAACCTGCAATTATCTTTACTTGGATTTTAAGAAGTGTTACAAGCAAGAAGTGCCTTCAGAGAAAGGGATAAAGAACCTGTCGCTATCTTCTGCAACCTGGCTAGTTTTCCGCCTATTTCCTTATAAGCTGACACGGAATGAATAAACAAATACACCAAGCTTTTTATTATATTAGGATTATAGTACACAAAATTGGCGACGTGAGAATGGAGGAAACTCTTTATGGATGTCAACCCTCACGCAACCAGCCCAACAAGAAAAAAAAAGAAAGATGGGATTAAAGGTCAGAGAATCACTCTGTCTGCAAATCGCTTGAAGCGGCCAATCCCCGCACCAAAAAAGGCAGAGCCATCTAGATTATTCCAAGCATCTACATATGAAAGAACAAACAAACGAGAAAACTTGCTTCTACGAGCATCGTACCGGTTCCAGGACAAGCTCATGACGAACAAACACCATAACGCCGAGTATCCGTCACCCAAGCAAATAGTTCCGTAAGGAAAACCGCCAGTGGATGACTAAAACCATCAGTGGATGACTACGGCAATTATATATTTTATAGAGGAAGAAAACCACACATGTCTGCGCCCGATCACAAGGCACAACACCATCCAGCATGAACGCATAGCGACGAACCACTCTGTCAAGCAAACTCAGTTCACAGTTGGGAGCAGAACCCCGGATTAAGGAGCAGTATTTTCTCAGCGGGATGACACAGCAATTAAAGCAGCGACGTATCAACTCTAGCTAACCAAAGACCTTCCAAGTACGTCGCGTAAGACTTATACTGTTGCTACTGTATTTTGTGATGCTCGTGAGGCAACTGAATAGATGTTGACCTCAAACGACAATTTTGGATCAAAATTAACATCCAAGATAACAAAGTCGTTAACCACAGGAAGTGACGCACCATCCAGTATGAGTGCCGAGAAAGCAGGCCTTACATGACCTGAAAATGAATCGATAGGAGAAGGAGTCAAGACCAAATTGGGCTGTTACTGCTGGCTGGTGTTCCTTAGAAGATTCACTGGCTGCCTTGGAACGTTTTCAACCTTCGTAGGCATGGTACAGATCTGAGGGCATTATAATTAAGGAAGAATGTGTTTGTAGAATATCCATATTCGTTAAATTTGTGATAGGAGGAAATTAGGATGATTCAGGCCTGAGATATGCCTGAAGAACAAAGCTTTTGTTCTGTGTAATTTCCAATAGCTTTAGCTAGTGTTTAAGAATAAATACCTCAGGATAACCGAGCGCATTAAGCTAAAAGGAGTGCGTGAGGCAAGCGGGGCACATCACAGGTCGGAGGTCACGTACAATGAGACCTGTGACACCCAAATATTTAAAAGATTGCCCCCATTCAAGGGTAGTACAAGGTGGCCCATAAGTCACTTTGTTTTAAAAATTAAATAACTTTTTTCTGGTAATATATTTCTATTTCTCTTTTCAGAATTAAAAAATATAATCTTTGGAGATTTTTGGTATGGATAAGTTTACAACAGAACATTGAATTTTACTTTCAAAATAGACGGTCAATTGCTGCAACGCAAAGATCGTATATGCGCCATTTCCAAGTTCGGTACCCCCTAGTAGGCCTGCAATAATGAATTTAGTAAAGCGTTTTTAAGAGCATGGCTCTGTAAGTGATAGGTCTAGAAGTGGACGAGGTCGTTCAGTATGTACAGGTGAAAATACTGAAGCTGCGAGGCGTAGCATTGAAGAGAGCCCAACCACATCCACTCGAAGGCGTTGTCAAGAACTTAGAAAGAGCTCGAGTCTGTGAAACCAAAAATGGAGGCTATTTAAGAGACATTATCTTTCGTAACTAAGTCAGAGCTAACTTACAGACTCTAAACTTTGTAATAAAAAGAATTAAATAAAGTTATTTAAAAAAGTTATTTAATTTCTAAAATGTAAAGTGACTTATGGGCCACCTTGTATTATTGAAAACAACGTGCGGTAACTGCAAGTTTTTGTTAGAACTGAATAGCATGAGTTTGGTCCTTTTAACGTTTGCTGTAAGTTAATTCGCTGTTAGCCAAGTCGATATACTAAAAATCAAGTTTTAATATTGCACCATCGAAACTTCTGTCATTCACATAAAGATACTGCCTCGTCCGCAAATAAAATAACTTCTGCATCAGGCATGTAAAGAGCTCTTAGTGGAGCTCCTTCGCTATTTCTGCTGCTGGTAGCTGTTCCCTATACTCGTTGTTCGTCGCTCGGCTATTTTCTGCCGATGTCGCTGGAGGTGGTCATAAGAAAGACGATAGGTTTTCCGAATTTTAATTGAGTCCGAATATGCACACGCAGGTAAATGGATGAGCTACCAAGGTATCGAAACGCAGGGAACAGAGTTTGAGGAAAGGAGCTGGCTAGCGAGGAGGACGGCGGGTTCGCGGTACGGTGTCTGACCGCCTATTACCAAAGAACGAANCCAACCACATCCACTCGAAGGCGTTGTCAAGAACTTAGAAAGAGCTCGAGTTTGTGAAACCGAGAATGGAGGCTATTTAAGAGACATTATCTTTCGTAACTAAGTCAGAGCTAACTTACAGACTCTAAAGTTTGTAATAAAAATGAATTAAATAAAGTTATTTTATTTCTAAAATGTAGAGGGACTTATGGGCCACCTTGTATTTTTGAAAACAGAGTGCGGTAACTGCAAGTTTTTGTAAGAACTGAATAGCATGAGTTTCGTCCTTTTAACGTTTGCTGTAAGTTTATTTGCTGTTAGCCAAGTCGATATACTAAAAATCAAGTTTTAATATTGCGCCATCGAAACTTCTGTCATTCACATAAAAAACTGCCTCGTCCACAAATAATAACTTTTTGCATCAGGCATTAGAACAATTTAATTTATTACAATATTGAGAAGTAGGGGTCCAAGCACAGACCCCTGTGGCACTCTAACTTCAATTGAATTTATCTTGGACTGTACATCATCTATGGCAACAAATTGTTTGTGATGTGTCAAATAACTTCTCAATAGATCATTGTCCGTCCCCCTTATTTCATAATGATCTAGTTTCTTTGATAAAATTTTCCTATCAACTGTATCAAATGCTTTTTGCTTATCTAAAGATAAAAGATTTCTCTGTAGACTTAGCTAATATATTTCGTACGAGATTAAAAATAGCCCAAGTTGTGTTTTTTGTTGATCTAAAACCAAAATGAAATTCAGAAAGAACGTTTGTGTCACAAAAATGGTACAGTCGTCTATGGATAATTTTCTCTAAGATTTTATTAAAAATCGGGAGCATCGAAATCGGTCTAAAATTTTATACCAGATTAGAATATCCAGCCTTATATTTGAGTATCACGCGAGCAACTTTTAAAATTTAATTTCCGGGTAAGCATCCAGTTCAAAACACTTATTGAAAATCGCGCACAGGTAATCACATATAGATGGCATAATTAATGACAAATACTTCGTCTGAATTTCGTTCTTAAGGTGTCATGGCATTATCAGTGGTTAAAACTTCATTCCTAGTTACTGGTTTAAAATTAGACTCCGAAAAAAGTCTTATCACTAGGAACATCATATTGCACTGCATTCTGAGGTAATAATGGCAGCAGGTTACTAGCTATGGTAGTAAAGTAGTGGCATTCTGCACCACGTATTGATTGACCATCAATCTGCATTTCTCGCATCGACTGGCGAGTGTTACGGGATAATAAGTTTATTTTTTAGCTTTTCCTATGGTTAGCGCTAGCATTTGTTTCCTTGAATTAGGTGAAATACTCGTTTAACGTTCTAATTAATGCGTTTGAGACATTGCGAAACACAGTATACGGCCGTCTATAAATTATGATTCTCCTATACAGGCTTAAAAGTTTGTGCTTTTTCTTTACGATTTTTTTAATGTCTCGGTTGATCCACCTCGCCCTAATGTGTCGAGACACAGCACGTTTCAATGGGAATGTTGAATAGTAAGCTTGGTGTAGCCTTCCTACTAACAACTGCGGCTCGCGAGATGGGTCCCCAGCACATTGGACTGGCTAAGTATGCTGTATCACTGAGTCCAATTCAGCCCTACCCCTAAAAGGACTGCTTACACTGATTTGACTATAATGTTCCTCCAAAAGTCGTCGTCGTCTGCAGTCCATCGATACGATGATGACTACGGAGGCGGGTGCTTAAGTCAAGTGTGCATGCGGAATCCCGCAGCTTCCCTAAACATGCCACCGCATGCGTTGCATTGAATGTCACCCGGCTGACGCTGACGGGCTCTCCTGGTGCTCCCTCTCTCTTGTTGCTAGTTCGACACAGCCCTCCCTCACCGCGCCTCTTCAACCTTCCCTGTCGGTCGCCAGGTTCTCCCATTCATCAGCGTTGATGTTTGTTGCCTTCAAGTAACGTTTTATCACGTCCTTATAGCGAAGTTTCTGTCCTCACACCCGACGTGCTCCCTCACTCAGCTCACCATACAAAAGGGTAGAAGGCATGCGCTCCGCGCCATCCTACAAACATTTTTTGGCCCGCCCAGCGCAGCTGGTTCATGACCAGAGGAGCTTCTACGCTCTTAATATTTGCTCGCCGCAGCTCCTCAACGTTCGACACTCTATCCTGCCAACGGACTCCCAGAATTCTCCTCAAGTGCCTCTGTTGTACCGCACACAATCGCCTGATGTCCCTCCTGTACAGAGTTTATATCTCTGACGAGTACAGCAGTGCCGGCAACACCTCTGCTCTGTACACGACACATTTGGTGTCATCGTATGCCGTGTCTGGCCCGTAAGCGCTTCGTCAAGCCACTGAAGGAAGCACAGGCACTACGCACTCGAGCCTGTATTTCAGTTTCGCAGCGGTCGCTAACGTTAATTGTCCTGCTCAGGTAGTTAAAAGCTTCCACATACCTGAGCTCCCCGCCGTTCAGCTGGATTGGACGCAAATGTTCTCTCAGATCCTCATTCATCAAGTAGCACAGCGCTTCCGTCTTTGCAACATTGATCGTAAGGCCCATTTCACGTGACACCTCCGAAAAAACGTCGACGAGTTCTTGCATAACTTCCTCGGAGTGTGCTGCGAGAGCCGTGTCGTCGGCGAACTGGAGTTCTTTCTCTGATGGTGCACTGTGGTACTTTCGTCTTGGCGCGTAACTGAGCCAAATTCAAGAACTTCCCAAATCTTCTGGAGCAAACGTGCACACCCGCTGCCGTGCGTTGCCCCATCTGCTCGATGACTGCAGCCAGGAACATGATAAATAGGCTTCGGGCCAAAACGCATCCCTGCTTAGTACCATTACTCATTGGGAACTTCTCAGTGTTTTCGGCACCTACCACAACAGATCCCATGGCACCGTCATGATAAATTCTTAATATGTCCAGCAAACCTGGTGGACATCCGAACCTTGCCATCACTCGCTATAGGGTGGATCGGTCAACACTGTCAAACGCCTTACTAAAATCGACAAACACAATGTACAGGTCTCTCTGCTGCTCGATTGCTTTTTCATGCAGTTGCCTCAGACTAAAGATCATATCAATGGTCGATCTGCCAGCACGAAAACCACACTGCGAGCCACTCACAACTTGCTCAGCCACTGTCACCAGCCTCATCTGCAAGATTTTAGCAAGCACCTTGTCGGCAACTGAGAGCAGCGCAATTCCCCTGTAGTTTCCACACTCTCTCCGATCACCTTTCTTTTTAAAGAGCGGTATGCCAGCATCTTCAAAATCCTGTGGAATCATTTTCTCGCGCCAGCATCTCTGAAAAATTCCAACAATTTCGCCTGCATCACTTCAGCTCCATGTTTCAGAAGCTCCGCAGGAATGCCATCTATACCAGGAGCTTTTCCGTTCCTACAGAGATGAAGTGCATGTCTCAACTCCTCTAGTGCATGCTCCGTGTCCAGGTATGCATAACCGGGCGCTGCGGAAGTCTCTGGATGACCTCCAAGTCCACCTGAGCTGAACCGCCAAGGAGTTCACCAAAATGTTCCCTCCAACGCCGACCTATAGCTTGTCTGTCAGTAAGTACCTGCGTTCCCACTTTGTTTAAAAGAGGGTTAATACTCGTCGAAGTTGGCCCATACACTTCCTTGAGAGATTGAAANGTCGGCTACTCAAATGTATTGGGCATTGAGAGTCAAAAATACAATGGGTGTGCCTCGCTGGCGACTGCCCAGCTCCTTGCAACAGTGTAAGTTAAAACTATTACATTAGCTACGCTAACATATACAGCTTACAACTGCTCAAACCTAAACACATGCTCGAAGGTTTAGAGAATTTAGAGAGAATTTAGATGGCACTTGGCCATGGCGTAAGGGCGCGTCGAGGTTACTCTAACATTTTAGAAGTGCTACACACACAGTAAATAATCTTTAGTTGACGCTAACCGAGCGGACCACGGTTTTCCTTGTTCGCAGTAAGGCCAGCGGGTGTGGCAGCTTTCCGGGGTGGCTTGAGCTGAGGCTAGCTGGCGTGTGCCAAGGGCTTGTGCCCGGGCTCGTGCCTAGGAGTCGAGGTGCACCTTCAATATCGCTCCCCCCTCATGTGGCTGATTGCTCCGAAGGGGCGAGACAGCCAACTTGACAAGACACGGGTGGGGTTCTCAGACTCCGCCAGTGGATGGTCAACCACCTCGAGGAAGTACCGGCAACAGGCAGAAGGGGCACAGAATTAGCAAGCCACATTATTGAGTCCACACGGGCATGACCCTATCGGTGAGCACGGTTTCCGTGCGTGAGTTCGAATCTCATCCTCGTCGCCACTGTAAAGAGCTCTTGGTGGAGCTCCTTCGCTATTTCTGCTGCTGCTGGTAGCTGTTCCCTATACTCGTTGCTCGTCGCTCGGCTATTTTCTGCCGATGTCGCTGGAGGTGGTCATAAGAAAGACGATAGGTTTTCCGAATTTTACTTGAGTCCGAATATGCACACGCAGGTAAATGGATGAGCTACCAAGGTATCGAAACGCAGGGAACAGAGTTTGAGGAAAGGAGCTGGCTAGCGAGGAGGACGGCGGGTTCGCGGTACGGTGTCTGACCGCCTATTACNTGTCGGCTACTCAAATGTATTGGGCATTGAGAGTCAAAAATACAATGGGTGTGCCTCGCTGGCGACTGCCCAGCTCCTTGCAACAGTGTAAGTTAAAACTATTACATTAGCTACGCTAACATATACAGCTTACAACTGCTCAGACCTAATTACATGCTCGAAGGTTTAGAGAATTTAGAGAGAATTTAGATGGCACTTGGCCATGGCGTAAGGGCGCGTCGAGGTTACTCTACCATTTTAAAAGTGCAACACACACAGTAAATAATCTTTAGTTGACGCTAACCGAGCGGACCTTGGTTTTCCTTGTTCGCAGTAAGGCCAGCGGGTGTGGCAGCTTTCCGGGGTGGCTTGAGCTGAGGCTAGCTGGCGTGTGCCAAGGGTTTGTGCCCGGGCTCGTGCCTAGGAGTCGAGGTGCACCTTCAATAAGGCATGAGAACAATATAATTTATTAAAATATTGAGTAGTACGGGTGCAAGCACAACCCCCTGTGGCACTCCAACGTTAATAGAATTTATCTTGGACTGTACATCATCTATGGCAACAAATTGTTTGCGATGTGTCAAATAACTTCTCAATAGATCATTGTCCGTCACCCTTATTTGATAATGATCTAGTTTCTTTGATAAAATTTTCCTATCAACTGTATCAAATGCTTTTTGCTTATCTAAAGATAAACACACAGTAAAAGATTTCTCTGTAGACTTAGCTAATATATTTTGTATGAGGTTAAAAAGAGCCCAAGTTGTGTTTTTTCTTGATCTAAAACCAAAATGAAAGAAAGAACGTTGTTTGTGTCACAAAAATGGTACAGTCGTCTATGGATAATATTCTCTAAGATTTTATTAAAAATCGGGAGCATCGAAATCGATCTAAAATTTTATACCAGATTAGAATATCCAGCCTTATTTATATATGAGTATCACACGAGCAACTTTTAAAATTTTCGGATAAGCATCCAATTCAAAACGCTTGTTGAAAATAGCGCACAGGTAATCACATATAGATGACATGATTAATGACAAATACTTCGGCTGAATTTCGTTCTTAAGGTGCTTTTTGTTGTCATAGCATTAACAGTGGTTAGAACGTCATTGCTAGTTACTGGTTTAAAATTAGACTCCGAAAAAGTCTTATCACTAGGACATCATATTGCACTACATTTTGAGGTAATATTGGCTCCAGGTTACTAGCTATGGTAGTAAAGTATTGTACTGATTAAAATGGTTGGCTAATTCTGCACCACGTATTGATTGAACATCAATCTGCATTTCTCGCATCGACTGGCGGGTGTTACGGGATAATAAGTTGTTAATTATTTTTTAGCTTTTCATATGGTTAGCGCTAGCATTGTTTCCTTGAATTGGGTAAAATACTCGTTGATGATGTTTGTTGCCTTCAAGTGCCGTTTTATCACATCCTTATAGCGAAGTTTCTGTCCTCCCACCCGACGTGCTCCCTCACTCGGCTCACCATACAAAAGGGCAGAAGGCATGCGCTCCGCGCCATCCTACAAACATGGCCCGCCCAGCGCAGCTGGTTCTTGACCAGAAGAGCTTCTACGCTCTCCATATTTGCTCGCCGCAGCACCTCAACGTTCGACACTCTATCCTGCCAACGGACTCCCAGAATTCTCCTCAAGTGCCTCTTTTGTACCGCACACAATCGCCTGATGTCCCTCCTATACAGAGTGTATGTCTCAGATGAGTACAGCAGGGCCGGCAACACCTCTGCTCTGTACACGGCACATATGGTGTCAGATCGTATGCCGTGTCTGGCCCATAAGCGCTTTGTCAAACTGCTGAAGGAAGCACAGGCACTACACACTCGAGCCTGTATTTCAGATTCGCAGCGGTCGCTAACGTTAATTGTGCTGCCCATGTAGTTAAAAGCTTCCACATACTTGAGCTCCCCGCCGTTCAACTGGGTTGGACGCAAGTTTTCTCTCAGATCCTCGTTCACCAAATAGCACAGCGCTTTTGTCTTTGCAACGTTAATCGTAAGGCCCATTTCTCGTGACGCCTCCGAAAAAACGTCGACGAGTTCTTGCATAACTTCCTCGGCGTGTGCCACGAGAGCAGTGTCGTCGGCGAACTGGAGTTCTTTCTCTGATCGTGCACTGTGTTACTTTCGTCTTGGCGCGTAACCGAGCCAAATTAAAGAGCTTCCCATATCTTCTAGAGCAAACGTGCACACATGCTGCCGTGCGTTGCCCCATCTGCTCGATGACTGCAGCCAGGAACATGATAAATAGGCTTGGGGCCAAAACGCACCCCTGCTTAGTGCCATGACTCACTGGGAACTTCTCAGTGTTTTCGGCACCAGCCACAACCGACCCATGGCACCGTCATGATAAATTCTTAACATGTCCAGCAAACCTGGTGGACATCCGAACCTTGCCATCACTCGCCATAGGGTGGATCGGTCAACACAGTCAAACGCCTCTCTAAAATCGACAAACACAATGTACAGGTCTCTCTGCTGCTCGATTACTTTTTCATGCAGTTGCCTCAGACTAAAGATCATATCAATGGTCGATCTGCCAGCACGAAAACCATACTGCGAGTTACTCACAGCTTGCTCAGCCACTGTCACAAGCCTCATCTGCAAGATTTTAGCAAGCACATTGCCGGCAACTGAGAGCAGCGCAATTCCCCTGTAGTTTCCACACTCTCTCCGATCACCTTTCTTTTTAAAGAGCGGTATGTCAGCATCTTTAAAATCCTGCGGGATCTTCTTCTCGCGCCAGCATCTCTGAACAATCACAATAATTTCGCCTGCATCACTTCACTTCCATGTTTCAGAAGCTCCGCAGGAATGCCATCTATACCAGGAGCTTTTCCGTTTCTACAGAGATGAAGCGCACGTCTTAACTCCTCTAATGCAGGCTCCATGTCCAGGTGATGCATAACCGGGCGCTGCGGAAGTCTCTGGATGACTTCCAAGTCCACCTGAGCTGAACCGCCAAGGAGTTCAGAAAAATGTTCCCTCCAACGCCGACCTATAGCTTGTCTGTACGTTCCCACTTTGTTTGAAAGACGGTTAATACTCGTCGAAGTTGGCCCATACACTTGTGAGATTGAAAAAAACCTGCAGAGTTGCTCCGATCGGCTAGGTCTTGCATCTCTGCTGCTCGAGACAGCTACCAGGAGTTCTCCATATCTCAGCCGTCGCTGCAGCTCCGATCTCGCCTCAGTGAGATTCTTCTTACTATTTCTAGTTCCAGAAGTGAGATACCTTTGTAGCGCTACATTTCTCGCTTCTATCAAGTGCAGTATTTTCGGCTCATTTTCATTAAACCAGTCTCTGTTTTTCCTGTTCAAGTACCCAACCGTTCCCTTACCGGCTTGAACGAGGACAGAACGTATTGCTGACCATTCCTCTTCGACGTCATCACTTCGGACTCTCTCAATCAGGCGCTCAGAGACAACAGCATCCAACTGACCCCGAAGTTCCCCAGAACACAGCAGCTTGGAAACTGCCATCCTCTTCCTTGGCTTAGCTCCAAGGCGAGGTCGCCTCGGCCTCACGGTCAGTCTAACGGTCGCTCTGATCATCGTGTGGTCCGTAGAACAGTCAAAGCCTCTCATTGCTCAAGTAACCAGGAAGTCTCCTAAGTTTACCGGTCTCGTAATGATATAATCAAGCAGGTGCATCCTTCCGGACCGCGGGTGCTTCCAGGAGTAGAACTTCCTGTCCGGTATCTCAAAACAGGTATTTGTGACCACCAGCTAATGCTCAAGACACAGACCGAGCAGCAGTTCACCGCTTTCGTTGAGGTTGCCTTTGCCAAAACTACCGATGGCTGGAGTCCAAACCATGGCATCGTCTCCTACTCTTGCAATGAAGTCGCCTAAGATTATCAATTTATCGTCTCGTGGAGTGTTACGGATCTCTTCGCTGAGTTGAGTGTAGAATTCTTCTCTAGTCTCCAGCAGGTAAGTTGCAGTAGGAGCGTAAACGTTTATGAATGTCACAAAACGATTGTTCGTCAGCTTTAGCCTCATAGACATCAGTCTATCTGAAATGGCTAAAGGCTCAAACGGAAGACAAGCTGCTACGCTATTTTCCACTGCAAAGGCACAACCAGCTTCTCTTCTATCTCCTCTGCTTCGTCCCGTCCAAAAGAAGGTGTAGGAGCACTCAGTCAGTTGTCCAGTATCAGCCATTCGCGTCTCTTGGAGAGCCGCTACCTGAACTCCCGCTCTCTCCAGCTCCATTGCCACCAGCGCCGTCCTCCTCGCTCTCTCCACTCCCGTACGTTCATCATCCAACAACGTCCTCACATTCCATGATGCAATCTTCATTTTATTCATGTTCATGCTGCTACCGCTGTCACTGGAAAGCCATCGATCGCGGTCAACCGGTCAGCCACAGTTTGAGCCGGGCGTTTTTTACCCCACCTTTTCTAGGGGTCTCCCCCGACGGGGACCTGCAGCGCATCCTTGAATAGGGCTGCTTGGTCATCTGGGCTGCTGCCTGGAGGCGCCGCCGGCCCGTCAGCCTCCTCCCGACCATCTGGCCTAGACCGCCCTATGTGTACTGTCTCCAGCTCTCCAGGCCTGCCACCGTCGCCATTACCCCGTCGCCACGGGACTTTCCACCTCCGAATCCCTCCGCTTGAGCCATTGTTTAAGGTGAGTTATGTGTCGCGCCTCAAATAATTACCCTTTCCATCAGCCCTGCCACTATCCAGTGGAGCAATCATTGCGACGACTGGTGGCTGGTTTATCGCAGCCTTCGGCCGCTAGCGGCAGAAGTGCAAATCCCCAACGTCCTTTACGCGAAGGCCCTGTGTGATTTCTAGACCTGACTCCTTATTAGGGAGTCACCCTACGTTAAAGTAGGGGTCCTCTTCGCACCACCAAAGAGGTCTGGCCCGCCCAGGGTTTACTCCCTGGCCGGGTACTATTTACCCATAGCTGGACCACAGTTATCGGCGGTGGCCTAGCCTTTGCTCATAAGAGCACAACCTAAAAGGCAGTAGGTGGTTTGTTATCGGAGTTGACCTTCTCCTAGGCCACCGAGCTCAGAGGCGGAGGGCCTCTCGTGTTACGGCCGCTACGCCGGACAACGTACCCTCACAGGTTAAGGAGAGTTATCAGTCCCCAGCAGTTCAGTTCGCGACAGCTTATTCACAGCCATGGCTGCTTATTCACTGAATACCTACATATCTGCAGGTCATCGGCTATCCGCTACCTGCCGACGCGCAACACAGCAGTTGCCAGCCGCCCTGACCATGTGCGAGTACATGAACAGGCCTGGCGACCATGGCCAGGGAGTGGTCCTCCAAAAGTAATGGATCACTCAATCAATTAATTTGACGAAGTTCTGCATTGTTTTACCTCCTAGATGTAGATATCAGTTGTCCATTTTTTGGGGTGTAACACTTTGCACCTGGTACCACAGTCTCTGAACTTGCACTTATAAGACTCTCTCTCTCTCTCTCTCTAACTAGCCTATACTGTACAGCTGTAGTGGGTGGTATGAAACTCACATTGCTTCTTGAACGTGAAAAATAATGATAAACATGTGATTTTTCTTGATGTTTCAATCTCTGGAAAGTTGAATCTTTGATACGACTCACGAAGTGTGATAAGATTTGAACATTTTTAACGAGTTGATCGAGTAAGATAGGCACGAAACAGGTAGACTGCCCTCGTTTTCTTCTTCTAACAGCCTCCGAGATTACGAGCTGTGTGTGTTCATTTTCTTCTCTATTCACCCAAGTCGCTTGTGTTGAATGTCTCCAGGTATGTTACCTGACGCTGGTTAATGAAAATAAGGCCGGTAGGTATCTCTGTCAGTGTTATTACCTCCGCCAAGGTTGTGTTTTCGTCGTGTTTGTCTGTCTGCCTGTCACCAAAATAACTCAAAAAGTTATGAACCGATTTGGACGAAATTAACAGGGATTGTTAAGTATGTTAGGAGGAGCAGATGATTAACTTTTGGTGAAGATCCGTCTATCCGTTTGTTTGTTTGTCTGCCTCATTTTTCTCAATGCCCCAACTTGAAGAGTTATTGACGGATTTTCATGAAATTCACATGAGTTGTTAGGTTTATAACGAAGAATAGATAACCAAATTTTAATAATGATCCTTTTTTTCATTCGTTTATCACTGTTTTTATTTTATGCTTGTTAGGTGGTGTTAGTAACTCAACCCACTATATTATTATTTTCATTATTAAATCACACCAGACTGGCGACGTGGGAACGAAGAAACTCCATGAGGTTAACAAATGCACACGCAACCAGCCCAGCGGGTAAAGAAAACAAAAGAATGAAAAAAAAAAGAAGATCCAAGATCACAGAATAGCTCTGTATACAGATCGTTTAAAGCTGCCAATACCCGCACCAGCAAAGACAGAGCTATCAAGACCATTCCAAACATCCACACACGATGGGAAAAACGAACGGGAACACTGGCCTATATGGCATCGCAACGGTAGCAAGCAAACTCATGAAAAGCACCAGTATGCCGAGTATACTTCACCCGAACAAATGGATCCGAAAGAAACTCAGACAGTGGATGACTGGGGCAATTATAGATTTTATTAAAAAAAACAGACCCCACCAACTTTGCGAGGATGCGCCATATCACAAGTCACAACACCACCCAGTATGAACGCACATCGACGAACCACTTAATATGCTTGTTAGCACAATAACTAAAAAATAATGAATGGATCTTCACGAAATTTATAGGAGTTGTTAGTAATGCTGAAAGACATAAATAATTAAGTTTTGGTGCGGACCTTTTGTTTCGTTTGTATGTTTAACTCATGTTTGTCTTAACGTTTGTTAGCAGCATAACTCAAAACGTTATGAATGGATCTTCAAGAAACTTGCACAAGCTGTTATTACTCTCAAAAGGCACGAATGATTAGGTTTTAGAGCTGATACAAAGAAAATCATGGTTTCAGAGCCAATTTGAATTTTTTGCTACCGTTGCCTCGCTTGGCGAAGGTATGTGCTCTCAGAGTGCTCTAGCTTTTTATGTGAAATAAATAACGCCATGAGACAAGACCGAATGCTAGTTATTTTGTTGAGTGGCGTTTGTTAAGTATAGTTGCTGCGTTCTGGTAGAAATTTTTGTGCTTTGCGGATGATTTCAAGAATGTATAGTATTTTTTCTAGTTGAAGTATGACTGTAAAACGGTTCTTCGCAGCTCAGTGAACAATACGGCTCATTTTGTCTCTTATGGCGTCAATGATGGAATACATGTGTTTCAGTTGCACGTGATCGCTTCTTTAACCCATCATGGTGACCTCCCTAGGTAATTATTGCTATCATCACTCATTCGCTGTAAATCCAATTACATCATCATATTTGTTCTCTTCCGCAGTTTCGCGAAAAATATCTGAGCCTTAATGCTTTCGTTTCTACCAAGAGAAAAATGTGCTAACAATTAACTGGGTAATAAAATGCATGGAAACTATTAAATGTATATAAATACTGCAATATTAGTTGGTTGAGTGCTCTGCTTACCTTTAGATGTTAACTTGGGGATGTTGTGCCGTGTCTGCTGTTAAGAAGTAGGTAGAGAAGCAGCTTTCTAACTATATTGCATAGAGGCGAAACTTTCTAACTCTATATTGAAGTCATAGTCTACTCTAGTTGTATCTCTCACTATATTGTAGTATGCAGTTAAGATTTACCGCAGAAGGCAAAGCTTTAGGTTTTGCTAGGGGAATTGCACTCCCCCGGTTTTCTGCATGTGAAATGCTCATTACCTCCGCCAAGGAGGTTATGCTTTCCTCGTGTTTGTCTGTCTGTCTGTCACCAAGATAACTCAAAAAGTTATGAACCGATTTGGATGAAAGTTACAGGGATTGTTAGGTATGTTAGGAGGAACAGATGATTAACTTTTGGTGAAGATATGTCCATACGTTTGTCTGCGTCATTTTTCTCTATGCCATAACTCAAAAAGTTATGGATGGATTTTCATGAAATTAAGATGAGTTGTT
>LQNS02277964.1:13030647-13043715 GCA_001587735.2 Parhyale hawaiensis | reverse complement strand
TTCTGTGGAGAATGGTGTTTTACTCCATGACACCCAGGTACTTGTAACCTGTATACTCGATATCCTTGATGGTACCTTCTTTGATGGTGATTCCCTCGGACGCAGTAACCTCTCCCCTTTCGATGTTAAGGACTCCGCACTTCTGATGCCGAGCTGCATTTTGATGTCATCAGAGTATTGATGGACTATGTTGAGGAGCTGTTCTACTTGAACCTTTTATTTCGCGTACAGCTTCAGGTCGTCCATGTAGAGCAGGTGGTTGAGCTTCATGGTACGACTGTAGTTGTAGCCCTGCCTGGCCTTGTTCAGGGTCTCGGAGAGGAGGATCGTGGTCAGGACAAAGAGCAGTGGAGATAGGGAGTCGCCCCATAAGATGCCTCGCTTGATGCTCACCTCGCCGAGGTGTTTATTGGTGCTTGTGAGCTGGGTCTTTCAGTTGGGCATGGTCGTCACTATCAGATTGCGGATGTTGCCGGCGATGCCGTAAATTTCCAGGCATTCTAGGATCCAGGAGTGAGGGACCATGTCGAAGGCTGTCTTGCAATCAACCCAAGCCATGCTTAGATTTTTCTTTTGGCTCCTGGCATCTTTCGTGAGGAGCTTGTCGGCGAGCAAATGGTCCTTCGTTCCCCTGGTGTTCCTGCGGCATCCTTTCTGTTTGTCAGGTAGGAGCTTCTTTCAGTTTAGATGTTGGTAGATTCTCTCGTAGATTAAGCCCGTCAGCATCTTCCACATAAGGGGAAGGCGCGTGATTGGGCGGTAATTACTGACCTCCGTGCCCTTTGCCTTGTCCTTCTGGATAAGGACCGTCTTCCCTGTGGTCATTCAGGTGGGCACGGTTCCGCGTTGCAGGCAGTGGTTGAGTTGTGCAACAATTTTAGAGTGCAGCGATGTGAAAGTTTTGATCCAGTAGCCTTGCACCATATCTGGTCCTGGTGCTTTCCAGTTCTTGGTCTTGCTCAGTTGCTTTTTTGAACTATTGACTGGTGATTGTAAGGTCTGGACGTTCTGCTGCGACGTTCTTCTCCTTGACGTCGTGCAGCTATTCTGCGGTATTGTGCCGTACCTCTTTTCTCCAGATGTCATTCCAGAATCGGATGCTCTCTTCTGCGTTGGGTGAGTCAGAGCTCGTCTCTTCTCTTCTATGGGTTTGATAGAGACGTTTCTGGTTGGTGTTGAATAGCTGGTTCTGATGGAATGCAGCTACTCTGGCCTCGAAGCGTCTAACTTTGCTCTTATTAGTAGATAGCCGCTGCTTTAAGGTATCTTCTAAGTTGGTTAGGCCGACTTCGAGGCACCGGTACCTCGAATCGAGCAGCGTTTGCTTTTCCTCGTCATGGAGATTTCCTTCTGCGCTATTCGGAGATCCAGCTGAGATGTTTCCTGATCTCAGCTATTTTCTTCTCGGCGATGTTTCTAGAGAGGATCCTTGTTCCGCTGGGTCCGTTGCGGTCGGGGTTGTACCTCAAGGATCCTCACTGTGAGGTCTGCTTCAGCTTTGATGAGGGCGTTTGTCTCAGTGATGTTGGTGTGGATTTTACCAATCACTGAGTTGACGCGGAAAGCAGCTGCTCGGATCTTCGGTTCCGGTAGATGTGTGCTAGGATGAATTTTTGGCGTCGGTTCTACGCTGGAGTTCCGGAGTAAGTCCCGCAGCTCCAGCAAGTCACTCCGCTGCTGGTCGGATAGATCAGGTTCTGTCTCTTCGTCCATCGAGTCGCTCAGGCTCATATTGTGGGCCGGTAAGTGCCTAGGCGACCGGTTGGGCTCCACCGAAAACATTACATATCACCTTTCTCCCTTTGTTCGATTGGCAAAAAATATGCGCTCTTCTCTAAAGATTTTGTGCCCTGCAGACTCGCTGGAAACAATTTGCGCTTTAAGCTTTAAGGACAAATTTGTACATGTCTACTTCTGGCTTTAATGCCAGCTCCTGTATCCCTAGTGAACTCAATATTGCATTCATAGAAGCACAGGTAAAGTCATTTTGACCTCAAAGCCCGACTAGCTGATACATGTGCACTAGTTCGTACTACAATGCCATCTTGCCTCCAGAGGAGTGAAAGGTTGCAGTCAACCACAGATTGCTGAGCTTTGGCGTCAAATGATGGACGGCTCATGACGACTGGGACCTCTTGACTGTCCCCATTGCTAGTTAGCTCAGTGCTATCGCAGTGATCTTATATTTCCTTGTTCTTTGTTTTATCCATACATTTCCTCTATAAGAGTTAACGTTATTTTTCATTCTTATTTCAGATTTCAGTGCGGAGAGCCCTGTGCTAGTGGTCGTGAAGGTTGAGAGCACGTCCTCTTTAGAAGAGCTTCACGTAAGTCTTTTCCTATATTTTTCGCAATTACTTTCTTCATGAAGGTTCGCCTATCACTTGTTATGGGGAGCAATGCCCCAAGGGTATTTTATAGGTTACCTTACCATTAGCTAGGCCTTCGGGACAATTATCTTTCTTGCTCACTTTGCTTCCTTCCGTCTTCTTACTCCTACTAATGAAGCATTGTTCTGTCCTTCCTCTTCTTCTCCGGCTTGCTGCTTTCTTGCACGTTCACTCATGAATGGGCTCCACGTTTATTTTTGACATTCTTTATGTCTCTTTTTTTCCCTCTATTTGGATTACTGCATCCTCTCTTGGAAGGGAAGCTTAAACTAGAAAAATGCTGCCACTACTACAGCTCTTCATGAAGTTTCTAGCGTTACGGATTATTTTTTTCTATTAGATTCACTGATTGTTTTCACTCTTCCACAAGCCCATCACACAAACCATGTTTTTTTTTATTTCATCAACTGAGCAGGTTGATACTGTTGGCTCAGTCTCCCAGCCTGACTCTCATCATCACCCTGCGCCTATCAAATCTGAAGAGGAAATATTTACCAAGGAAGAATTCTACGAAAGTGACACGCCTGATGAAACGCATGCCAGCGCAGAGCAGACAGTGGCCTCCTCCTACAGCAAGTCTTGCTCTCAGCCTGCAGNAAAATAAAAGGGCGTTTTAAGTAAATCCCAGAAATGAGCAAGTCAGTCAAGCTAGTATATTTTTGGAGAAAACCCGAGTCCCTGAGGTTTATGCTAAATGCACAATTTGTCTTAAATATAATGGTAACTCTAAAGGAATTGTATGTCTTTGTACCACGACCCAGAGCTAAACACAGCGGGCTGGTTGGTACCCAGACGTGTATCGCAGAACCGTCCTCTCCCCTGTCGACCGCCCCCTCGGCCGCACCTCCACTCCGTTAATTGGGTTGTCTCGAACCAGTAACGTTACCGCTTGAAAAGGGATGCCAGTTATTACCAGAAATATAATCCTTTATTAAAAATAGCAGCAGTTTGGGTGACAATAATGTAAGATGGTGACGAGTATTCATGATTTTAAGAATGAATTATCTAAAATGTTTCTAGATATTAGGAAGGTGGTTAGCCTTGCTTGTACCAACCGCGGCCTGCGAGGAGCAAGGGCAGGCAGTGAGTGTACGGCCGCCGCCGTGTCAAGGCGGCTGGTGTATTATATATTTCGCTGCCGACGCCGGCTTGGCGTTCGGTGGTGAACTGTTTGAAAATCCTATTGTGAAATTCAAAGTACACATCGACACGAACCAGTGTTTTCCTTGAAGAACCCTACGATCCTTCGATTTGTCGACGCGTCGGAGGTCATGTGCTGCGTTTGACGAACCAGCCATGACAAGGGTAAAGACGAACTTATATGACGTCTGTTACCATTCTAAGCTATTCTGGTAAAGGGTAGATTCGACCAACAACGGCGCGTAATATCGCTAATATACGTCACCAATCAGAAGGACAGTTCACAGGACAGCCTGTTGCCGAGGAGCACTGATACACCACTAGAATCACTTAGTCAGATCTGATCACAAATCCAAAGTTGCTATCAAAACGCACTCTATTTATATCATCGGGATTTGCATCATGTACATACATGTACGGTCCAGGTTTTTTCGGAGAACGTTCCTGCAACCAATCAGATCAAATGTTGCATCAGCTTTATATCGCTGACCAATCAGGAGTGCGGAATGATGGCGCCATGCATGCATGATAACGTCCTAATTCCGAGAATTCTGTCGCGATAATCTAGATCGGAAATGCCTGTGTCGCCACGTGTATATGCTTAGCACAAAATCTAGGTCGTGATACAGCAGATCGGAAATTCCATTTCGTGACCAATTAGTAAAGTTATATTTAATTTATTTTCAGGAGCGAGGGGCCCAAAATGTTATTCGCAATTACTATAGCTATGGTCAAATCATTATGTAATTATCTACTAGTTCGACTGGGTTTTCTTATGCCGTAAATTGTATACTCGCTCATTTGATTCGCTCGCAATGCATTTAATAATATGTCTGGTGACGATAGATCGGCAATAATTTGGTATTTCCTGTCCGTGATAACTTGGGAACGCTGGCCCACTTAGATGCTTAGAGTACGTTCGTACTGCGGCTTTCTGCGATGCTTTATAATACTTGAAATACACAGGGTTTGAAGTGAGAAGTTTCAGTCGAAGGTAAGACACGAATTTATTAGAATAGAATAGGACACAGCATAGGAGATAAAATCATTCTACGAAAAATGAAATCAATGTAAAAACTCTTCCCACGTATTTTGATACAACCGGATTCGAAATACGCACTTGTTAGAACTTTCGTTACTCGCATAGACGATGCGAGGACACATTGATTAAATCATTTTCTTTTTCCGGTATTGAAAGTCTCTGTTTCCTGGAAATTATCCAAAAATTTATAATATTCTCCTTCTGATTCCAGTCATCCGTTCATCCATCTCGTGCTTCACGTCGATTTGCTTATTATAATTTATTTCTAGACGGGCGTTAGGTGTCCTTGGATTAATCTTATACCTACGGAAATGAAAAGAATTTTCCTACAAACAGATAATCCACGAATCTAGCAAATCGTTTCAACAAATATGGCACGTTCCAAATGAGATTTTATGAGAAATCCTAGTTTTAAAAATATCTCTCTCAGTTTAAATGGTAACCTGCTTGGTGATGCTGGTTCAGTAAATGTCTTCAACAGTTACTTTACTTCCATTACTACAACTCTTGTTCAAAATCTTCATAAAAAGTCTGTGAATTTCTCCATTAATGCCAATTATGTTGTCCTTTTTTTGTTTCCTGAACTCTCAGATCATGTGTGGCTCAACGCATACAAACAACTAATAAAACGATATCCTTATTAAGTTATGTCTTTTCTTTCATGTAGGTTTTTTTTAATACATTATAAATTACTATAGCTGTATGTATGGAGACTTATTTCATTTTCTTTTACGTGTATCATTGGAATAACTTTGGCGCAGGATAACGCATTAGAAGATTTTATTTGTTTTTTTTTTGTTTGTAATATAACTTCTTTGGCTTATGTACACTTTTAATTATTAAGCAAATTTTTGCAATGCAAAGTATATGGAGGTATTACTCTGCATAAAAGAATTTTTTAATAAAGTTCATTTATCTAGTGTAAGCTGTTACGACGATTTCGCTCGAATTTGGGTCTATAGCTGTAGCAACTGCAAGCGTGACGTTTTTACATGGATGCCCTCGTCCCGAATACCTGGTACCGAGTACCTGTTCCATTTCCGCTTTTCTTCCCTTTCATCTTTATTTTTCCTATCCTCTCATGCCGGCAGTATAGGCTTGCAAAATGAGACAGTGCCACGAATGCCATTCTGAATTCTCACTAGAGTTATTTTCTTATGAAGGAGTGGAGCTAGAATCTTANTTTTTAAATTTGTGACTGAAAATTTAGATTTGAATGATATTTGTTTATAAATGGCATCCCGGAGTCGGACTAAAAATTCCGACTCCTAGAGCAAGTGAGATTCCGACTCCGACTCCCCCTCAAATCCTCCGACTCTGACTCCGCAACCCTGGTTAATTCATTTTCTTTTTCCGGTATTGAAAGTCTCTGTTTCCTGGAAATTATCCAAAAATTTATAATATTCTGCTTTTGATTCTAGTCATCCGTTCATCCATCTCATACTTCACTTTGTTTTGCTTATCTATTATCATTCATTTCTAGATGGGCGGGAGGTGTCCTTGAATTAATCTTATACCTACGGAAATCAAAAGAATTTTCCTACAAACAGAGGATCCATGAATCTAGCAAAGCGTTTCAACAAATATGGCACGTTCCAAATGAGATTTTATGAGAAATTCAAGTTTTAAAAATATCTCTTTCAGTTTAAATTGTAACCTGCTTGGTGATGCTGGTTCAGCAATTGTCTTCAACAGTTACTTTACTTCCATTACAACAACTCTTGTTCAAAATCTTCCTAAAAAGTCTATGAATTTCTCCATTGATGCCCATTATGTTGTCTTGTATTTGTTTCCTGAACTCTCAGATCATGTGTGGCTCAACGCATACAAACAACTAATAAAACTATATGCTTATCAAGTTGTCTCTTCTTTCATGTAGGTTTTCCTTTAATGCATTGTAAATTACTATAGCTGTATGTATGGAGCCTTATTTGATTTTCTTTTACATGTATCATTGGAATAACTTGGGCGCAGGATAACGCGTTAGAAGATTTTCTGTTTTTTTTTTTTGTTTGCGATATAACTTCCTTCGCTTATGTACACTTTTAATTATTAAGCAAATTTTTGCAATGCAAAGTATACGGAGGTATTTCTTTGCATAAAAGAATTTTTTAACAAAGTTCATATATCTAGTGTAAGCTGTTACGACGATTTCGCTCGAATTTGGGTCTATAGCTGTAGCAACTGCACTACCGATGGGGCAAGCGTGACGTTTTTACATGGATGCCCTCATCCCGAATACCAGGTACCGAGTACCTGTTCCATTTCCGCTTTTCTTCCCTTTTATCTTTTTTTCCTATCCTCTCATGCCGCAGTACAGGCTTGCAAAATAAGACAGTGCCACGAATGCCATTTTGAATTCTCACTAGAGTTACTATTTTCATTTGAAGGAGTGGAGCTAGAATCTTATAAATTCTGTGCTCAGGTACATGCCCTTGAGGTTGAGATACAGAAACTGGTAAGTGGGCTTGAAGCGTTGCTAAAATCTAACCCTGGTCGAGTTTTACTCGCAAGCTCTGCTCCCGTGAACGACAGACAGTACAAACACTCGACCGGATACCACTCGATGGGCCCGAACCAAAGTAACTCGGTATGCAAATCTGGAGCGAGATAAAGTAGAGCAGCGACCGATACCTGGTGGGAAAAAGGCTACTCGCGAAACTCGCTTGCAGTTATCACGCTCCCCGTGAAAAACCGTCATGCGCAACAGACGTCAGCGGAGATCGACTGGCGCACTTTTAGAAAAAACAGACCATTTATTTAGCAGTGAAAAATACGTTTGCTACTCTTAATGATGGTGACGATAATGTAGCAGTTTCTGTTCGTCCCAAAATTAAACTTTTGAGCGAGGAGCAACAGCGCGGGTCTCCTCAGTTACGAGATTTCAAGAAGTCAGAGACTTGTATTCAGTTCAGCTTCCAAGCCGCGAAAGGGAACGAAATCTTGCTCCAATTCCTAGGCAGCGAGCGATAAAAACATTTCTTGTTGGAGATAAAATATCAAAGGAACAGTATCATGTCTTTAAGAGAGTCTGCAGGGATCGGAAAGTCATCGGCAGACCTCAAACTTCTACTTCCGATGTTACTGTAATCTTAAAGGACCTCTGTTACAAAGAGATGGATCACGTCAATATCTATGTTAGAACGAATGTCCTGCGCACTTTTTCCCAACATCAGCTGCAACTTATTAAAGACCTCATTACCGCGGCCAAACACAAAACTGACCATGTCACTCTGACAAATAGTCTGCCCCGCCTAGGGCTGGTAATCGCCTAGACTCTTGGATCCGCTACATCAACAGAAAAATTAAAAGAAAGGCAGAGGAGAATGTGCTCGAATTTATTGACTATTTCCTTCGTTTGAATACAATGGGAGTCTATTTTTACCTGAGCAGCAGTGGCGCTCCTGCTCGATGCGGCGGCTTCAGCCACCGCTGCTTTGGAATGAAGCTTGCGACAAGACCTAAGACCATTATTGAGCAGCCTCGCCATCCAGCCCTCTTTAACGCTCTCCCGGCCGATGCGCCGGCAATGGAGCAAACGGCTCCCAATGTCCCTGCGGCCATCCCCTGTAATCCTCAGTTCTCATCCCCTAGGCCAGATCTCATCCCTTAGACCCTAGGTCACCCCAACAGACCAGTGCTCAAAGCACCGACTGAACTGACGGGCTCTGCATCTAGCTCTCTCTAAAGTGAAATAGTGCACGTGAACGGCTGCACGTCTTATCCTCATTGAGACCTTGAGGGCCGGGACAGATGAATACAACCAATGTCTTTCATTGTTGTAAACCTTATCAAACATACAGAGTCCAGCAATCTCTCTCCTATGGGGCAGATTCACCAGATCATTTTCTGCGCACAGTCTGCTAGCTCAACTAACAAGTCGGTCCAAACAAATGCAAGTGACGGTAACACAGGCACCAAGAAAGCATAAAAACATCTGCGTATAACCTCCCTGTCACCAAACACCGAAGTCACCTGACGGAGGAGACCAATCTTACAGGAAGCACGTGACACCAGTTGCTTTAAATACAGCTCAGAGGTAGGCTTTTTATCAAAGACAACACCGAGAATCTCCAAAGAGCTAGAATCCTGGAGCAAAGTGTCGTCTATGTTCAGATGTGGATGCTGCGGTAAAGGTGTCGGAGACCGACTATCATAGACTTGGTCTTACTGGCATTCAGCTTCATACTCCAGGCCGAGCACCATGCCCTACTGTGCAACAGATCGCTATTCAGAGTCTCGGTGAAATCATTACGCATGCTGGGAGCAGGTATCACTGCCATCAAAGTGGAATCGTCGACATAGTTGATCATCGTGTTCTCTAGTGAGGAGAGCATGTCACTAGTATATAGAACGAACAGCAGCGGGCCAAGTACGCTACCCTGAGGGATGCCAGACTCCACTGCCCCTGAGGCACTCAAAACGCCGTCAACAGACACACTCTGCGTGCGCTCAGAAACAAATTCACTAATTTTAAAAGAGCCCTACCACCTACACCAAATAACTCCAACTTTTGCAATACACCTCTGTTGTTGACCCTGTCAATCGCCGCGCTGAACTCCAACTGTACAAGACGAGCCTCAGACCCACAATCCAGTGCAGATTGCAAATGGTGTGGCACCGACAACAGTGTGTCACAGCAGCCCAAACCAGTTCTGTATGCAAAGTGACTAAAATGCAATAACCCGTAGCATCAGCAAAACGTCCAAGCTTAGAAGCAATCAATTTTTGAAACACCTTGTTGTTGTTGTTGTTGTTATTGTTGTTGTTGTTGTAGTTACGTAAGGGGCGGCTCCTGAGGGGGTCGGGGATGTGGCGAAAGGTATGAAAAGGAAGGCCGGGAGCACAAGAACTCAGTTACAGACAGGGGACTGTCCCACAGAGAGGTAGGAAGGAGGGCGGTAGGGTGGGCGGGACACTCCTACCCCGAGTGTCACCGCTCCAGGAATGGCAACTGAAATAGGAACAATTGACTTCGAAACTCTTATGAGGGACGCCAGTGTTGAACAATGATCACAAATTTTGAAGACGAGGACCCTGAGAGCAGCACAACGATACATCCCGAATAAAGGAGTATCAGTATTGAACCCTAAAGTATGAATCCCACAACCAGATGCTGCATTACAAGGCGTTAAGTGCGTTACAAAGCCTTGAAGCGCGATCCAAGAGAAGAAAACAGGTCCAGGTCACAATGGGCATGTGGTGATGTGCAGGAAACAGTCAGGACTAATAAAAGAGGAAAAAAATTTCCATAGCCGCTATGATAATGCAACCCGAAGGCATTCTATACACATGTAAATGAAGCTCAACTCAAAAAACGAACCTTTGGTCCTCTCAACAGACCTTACGGTGGAATCACCAATGATCTAATGGACAAAGCCACTATCCTGAACGACTTTCATCTCTGTACTCACTGTTGAACATGTGGTGAATGTTCATGAACCAGCTCCAATGCCAATTGCTCCCATAAACGAATGTGTTTTCACGGAGATCGAGATCCTTCAAGAACTGACCCACCTGAATGTGTACAAATGCACTGGTCCAGAAAATCTTTCTGACCCTGTCCTACGTGAAATGGCTCGAGTCACGAAGCCAAGGCTTGAAATATTCGACCGATCTTTAAGAACGGGAGAAGTTCCGCAGGATTGGAATCTAGCTAATGTGATCCCGATACATGAAAAAGAGATAAAAAAAACTCCAGCAACTATCGACCAATCAGTCTTACATCGGTCATCAGTTAAACCATCGAACGCCTGTTGAAGAAGCGCATCACTGACCCCCTAAAGATGCACCAGTTAATATCTGACACTCAGGACGGCTTCCGAAATGAAAGAAGCTGCTTTAGAAATCTACTTCTTTTCAAAAGTAGCTGAAATTAAAGATAAAGAAAAGAAGAAAAGGGTATGGACCTCGTGTATCTAAACTTCCAAAAGGCATTTGACAAAGTCCTGCATCAAAGGCTAATGAAAAAATTGAAAGCTCATAGCTTGCAGGGAGACTTTTTACATTAGATACGGGAATGGTTTACAGGTCGGCAGCAGCGAGAGAAACTTGGAGGCGAGCGAATAGACGCAGGTATCAACAGTTATTCCCAAGGTAGCGTGCTTGACCCACTTCTTTTCATAATTTACATCTACGATTTCGATCTTGACAGCCGTAGTTAAATCAGTAAATTTGTGGGTGATACTATGCTATATGTCTTCCTGCTATGAAAAGAGCTGAGCTCCAACAAGACCTTGACCTCCTTATGGTTTGGAGGACTACGTGGCAGATGAGCTTTAATGTCGACAGATGTTCAGTAATGCACGTAGGGTTGGAGAATCCCTCAACCCAACTACAAATGACAGAATTAGCTGCTGTCATCTAACAACGGGACTTGGGAATAACTATTACAAACAAATTACAACACAGGCAGAAAGTTGATAAGAGTGTAAAAATGGCAAGCAGAGTACCGAGATTCATCACCAGGAATTTCAAATACAAATCTAAGGACATCATCATTCCCTTGTACAAGGCATTAGTGCGGTCACACTCAGAATTTGCTGTTCAATTTTGGTCGTCATATTTCTGTAAAGATATCGATAATTTGGAAAGAGTCCAATGCAGAGCAACGAAATTGAACCTCAGCTGCGAAACAAGCCGTACGAATGTCACCTAAAAGAACTTGGCCTGATCTCTCTCGAGCAAGGACGACTCAGGGAGAAACTGATAAAAACATTTAAGTATTTGACTGGCTTCAACGTCCTACCCACAACGGGGCTTTTTCAAAGAGACGTTAATGATCGCCAGCGGAACAACGGTCAAAAACTCAAACATATAGCTTGTAGAACAACCTTGAATCAGCAGTTCTTTCCGTATTTCATAGTAAGCTTTTGGAATATACTCATTTCCGACGTTTAAAAATCGTCTTGACCAACACTGTTACATACATCCTCGTCTGCTATGAACTCCTCCTCCAGGAGTTGCTAACTCTTAACGGCTGAAACTTCTGAGGCCATCTTAATCCACCATTTTTTTTCCGCTCCGACTGCAGAGATGGACGTCTCTAAGCTCCGCATATTAGCGGCTATTGATGGTGCTTGCGTACATGCATGATCGTCTCTTTGACTGAGATTATTCCCTTTTTCCTTCCTTCTACCTCAGTTATCTATTTCCTACAGACATAATGGCAATAGCTCATAGAGCGCCGGGGTGTAAGTGTCTTTTTGAGAAAGGGCCTGTTGGTTCGTCTAGCCTATGTTATCTAAATGCTCGTGAAATAATGCAAATATTAAAATCGTTTAGCTACAAATGCTGCAATCACGATGAAATCCAACGTTTTCTTTTTGTGAGAGTCACAAATTATATAGTTGATCCACTTTGTTACATTTTCAATTTTTAAAACTGGTGTTTACCCAATGTTCTCAAGCAGTCTTATGTTATTCTAATATTAAAAAAACAGGCAACCTTTATGATGTAGCAAGTTACAGACTAATATCAACACTATCAGCGTTCAATAAAATATCCGAGAAAAGCTAATTCACACAGAATAACTGATTTCCTAGCGACTCAAAGTGTAATTTCTAGCCAACAGTTAGATTAGATCGGTCATCGATTTACAAAATCTGCTACCTGGCTTATTTTCCGCATATTTCTTTCCTTCAAAGTGGACACGAAATGAATAAATAATAAATAACTACACCAAGTGTTTTATTTTATAACGATACCAGCTTTTTCCTTCTATCTTTTCTTTACGTGATTTTTTATATGTGTCTTCATCAGCTTTCCGTTTTTATCTTTTCTAAATTTCCTGTGCCGAGTTGGTCTCATACCTGCTAATTTCCTCTCGCAGCATCGCCTTCATTTTCAGCTTTTCTTGTCAATATTTTTCCTCCAGCTCTCTCCTCTTGTCCAAACTTGTTTCCTTCCTAGTCTATCTGTTATAATTTTGCAGTGGCTCGCTCCGGTAGAGTACCTCTGTCGGACAGCACCAAACTCGAGGCATGTTGTTGTTGTTGTTGTTGATATATGGCTGCCCATAGAGAGGTAGGAAGGAGGGCGGTAGGGTGGGCGGGACGCTCAAACAGGTGGTTTACGGTATGGGGGGCGCGGTGGCACTCGGGGCAGGAGTCGGAATCCGTCAGTCCGATCCTATGTCAGTGGTATGACATCAGGGCAGAGCAGAAACCTGAGCGCAACTGTGATAGAGTGGAACGGGCCGCTCGGGAGAGGACCGCCTCGTCGGGCGAAATCTCCGGCGGGACAAAGCCCAAAACCCAGTTAACGGGTAGACGGTTTAGTGAGGCTTGCACGGCGGATCGGTTCAGGGAGGAAATCGCTGAGCGGTACTCTGGACAAGGCATGATGTTATCAGTAAATAGGTGGTTGATGTCAGGTTGGAATTTGGTTGCTAAGTTGTGGCGGATGAGACGGGGGCCAGCCTGTGCGGTGACAACAGAGTGGACTGGGTGTTCGGGACGAAGGGAGGAGACGAGGTATTGACGGCACTGGAGGTCG
>LQNS02277964.1:12977372-12987632 GCA_001587735.2 Parhyale hawaiensis | reverse complement strand
AGGGCAGGACGGCTCCACTGCACTGTGTCTGACCCACCTTCCATTGCAGCCTGAGGGCAGGACGGCTCCACTGCACTGTGTCTGGCCCACCTTCCATTGCAGCCTGAGGGCAGGATGGCTCTACTGCACTGTGTCTGACCCACCTTCCGTTGCAGCCTGAGGGCAGGACGGCGCCACTGCACTGTGTCTGACCCACCTTCCATTGCAGCCTGAGGGCAGGACGGCTCTACTGCACTGTGTCTGACCCACCTTCCGTTGCAGCCTGAGGGCAGGACGGCGCCACTGCACTGTGTCTGACCCACCTTCCATTGCAGCCGAAGGGTTTTCAGAATTTTGGTATGAAAATGCTCCTGACAGATCACTGATGGACGCATCAGGAGGAGTATCTGCTTCACACAATTCTTCCTTGATGGACACTGCCACAGCAGATGTGGATGGTGGTGAGTCGGGCTGGCATGCTGAGCCAACTGCATCCTTCTGAGCAGACAGTTGTTGATTTAAAACCTAAGCAAGCTTTGACTGACAAGTCTGAAGATTTTAGAACATGTTCAAAGCCATAGCGGTACAGTAAATTATTGCATCCACAAGCTAATTTGCAAAAACCTCAATTGAACAGCAAGCACGTTAAGGTCGGCTTGCAGACAATTGCTGAACCACTGGACTCAGTTCCCAGCACCCAGAGCCTTAAACTTCTGTATAGCAGTCCTGGCTTTTGGATCATGTACTGAGACGAGAAGATAATGTATAAATATTTTGACCAGTGGATTATGGTTTGAGACCAGCAGTCTGTAGACATTCTAGCCAGTGGATTGTGTATATATTGACATCAGCCAATTTTCTACAGGTATTCTTAGAATAAGATTATACAATGAAATCAGCAGATATACCGGTAGTCATTTGCATGTAATTTTTCACATAGTTGCTGTAGATGGGAGAATTAACTAATAGTTCGGCAGTCCACTGTACTTGGCAAGTGCAGAAGTTTGGTTTCTAAAAAAAAACTGAAAACAATCCAACATAGAAGAAGGTAGCTGCATAAGATGAGGACCAGATGGAAATGACACAACTTAGCCATAAAGAAGTGGTCCTACAGTTATTGACCTGCAGGAATATGCCCTGTAGATGACAATTATCTTTAATTAAAGGGATTTTTGTCTATTCAGGTAATCTTCTGGAAGTTTTGTTCTGATTTATCATGAATAGAAGTTAAGCCTGGACAAAATTACACAATAAAAAAACTAGTTAACGTTGCGAGAGCAGAAGACAAATTGCTCAAGATCTTGTTAAGTGTTGCCTTCTCTAATTTACACATCCCCTTGGGAAGCATGGGCAAGGTCCTGAGTATCCACACGTTCGCTGTTTGGTCCTCACTTCTCCCTCATCTACAAGCAGATCCATAGTCTTACATTTTGGCCCCAAAGCAGTACTGTGTATCTGTTATATTTGCGAAACGCGTCACCTCGCCAGAATTACAATATATTACAACTGGCGACGAGGCCCCTGAGATTCGTCACGACGTCTACGAAGAAGATATGTTTTCAGCTCCGAAGTACATCTGCATGATCTACGCTGCCAGTTTGCATTCTATAACTACTGCAACGGTTGTGAGTATATGTACCTACATAAACAGTGCTACTAGGAAGTGTTTTACGGTGAAGGGTTCAATTTCTACGACATCGCCAAGATGAATTCTCCTCGTTTTGATATTGAAGATAATACTTTTGCACGCTTCAAGAAGCTTCGTGATCGTGTACAGAAGCCTCGAGAATCAGTCGACTCTGATGCGACTGCCATTCGCGAGTTAGTGGAAAAATGTGCTCTTCCACAAGATTGTAAAGATCGTTTATGCCGAGATATGTTCATCTCAGGACTCAGGAGCTCCAGTTTGATTTCACTTATCTATTGTGATAAAACTGCAGATACATTCGACGATTGTATTGTCATCGCCAAGCAGCACCAGGCATCGTACAGCGACCGTGACAAAGACCTGACAGTTTGTACGATAAGCAAGGTACGGAAAATTGGAGACCGAGCATCAGCTGGTCATATTACGAAGTCTCGCCTACAGAAGTCTTCTCGGAAAGTTCCTCATAACTATGTTTGTATTCAGTGCTCTACTAAAGGAAAACATTTTGTCAATGAATGTTTTGCATTCAATATAATATGCAGATCCTGCTTCAAGACAGGACACCTAGCTAAAGCTTGCAAGAGCAAAAAGACTACAAACGAGAAGTATGTACGTCAAGCTACTGACGATTTCATCACCGTGCCTGGCATCAAACTTCAGAACAAGTACGCCACTCTGACTGAACAAGAATTGGGAGAAGAAATAGTGCCGCTGCAAGAAACTCAACATATTTTTCTGAGCAAACCTGTGTCGCAACCACGTCTAAATAAAAAGAAGAAGTCGCAGCTGCCTTACTCATGCGTAAGATGTAATTAATTTTTAGGCATACGGAAGTGAGTAACACACTCACTATTGGCAGTTCTCGTTTGCTTGTGAATGTTCAATTACAAAATCGTGATTTTGAGCTAGAAATTGTTACTGGTAGTTGTGTCGGCATTGTAACTGAAAAGATAGTGAATTCTCTACTAAATGATGTACATGTGGTGCCGACTAATAAAAAGGCACATGATTACGGTAATAACTTGATTAATTTTCTTGGCCAAGTCAATTTAGACGTTGATTTTAAAGGTAAAAGTACTGTACATTCTTTCCTTGTGGTTAATAATGACCACAATTCTCTCATTGGAAGAGATCTCTGCCAGAAACTTGAGCTGAAATTGCTTGCACCAGCACCAAAACGTGTGCAAACTGTGCAAACAAGTCTCTCTTCTGTGCTCAATAAGTACAAAACTTTCTTAAGTCCAGAACAGGTCGAACGTGAAGGTTAAAGTGAAACTTTATGTTAATGCTGACGCAACTCCCACAATTTTTTGTAAGCCCCGTTCAATGCCTTATAGATACAGACCTCTTGTTAAAGAAGAACTTGCAATACTGCAAGATAATGGTATTATATCTAAGGTATCTTACAGTGAATGGGCTTGTCCTACAGTTAACGTATTAAAAAGCTCTGGGACAATTAGGATTCCGCCATGCTCGGCACCGTGGCGGAACTGCTTTCCTCAGAGATGAGGGGGGTGGGGGGTCTCGGGTTATTTGTTCCTTCCGTCAAATTGGCGCCATAGTTCGTAACCCGAGGGCGACTNCGACTGCGACTACACTTACTTATCTGGGGCCAGTGGGCCTATACCCGCAGCACAAACCAGTGCATGTGGGTTTCCCAGGTGAGGGTGTGGTCTAAGTTGACTTTACCTTTACCTTTACTTTGTGGAGATTATTCTCTTACCATCAACAAAGTGTAAGTTTTTACACATCCTATTCCTAGTATCGAGTACGTTTTAAGTGAAGTAGGAAATGCTAAGGTTTACACTAAAATTGATCTTGAAAATGCCTACATGCAACTGCACTTGCATGAAGATTCGAAAGCTTATATGACCATGAATACCACTGAAGGCTTATTTCAAATGAATTATCTTCCGTTTGGAGCAAGCAGCTCTCCTGCTATTTTTTCAATCGTTTATTTCACAAGTTCTTGCTGGTATCAGTAATGTAATTGTTTACCAGGACGATATCCTTATAATGACCAGCAATAAACAACAGCATGTGACAATTCTCGACAAAGTTCTTTGTGTACTAAGTAAAGCAGGAGTCAAGGTCAATGGTCAGAAGAGCAAATTTTTACGTCGTCTGTAACCTACCTAGGACACATTTTTGACAGTAACGGTGCCAGACCCAGTCCAGAAAAGATAAGAGCAATTATCGATGCTCTAGCACCAACTAACATAAAAGAAGTACAAAGCTTTGTGGGCTTGTGTAATTTCTATCACAGGTTCATTAAAAATTTCAGTACTGTGTTTGCTCCATTGTACGCGCTGCTTGCCAAAAATGCAAGGTTTTCTTGGGGCAAGAAACAAGAAAATTCTTTCCAAAAGATTAAAGACTTACTTAAAGGTAATAGAGTGCTGAAAGTTTTTGACCCTGTCTTACCTACTGTACTAGAAACAGATAGTTCCAGTTATGGTTGCGCGGCTTTCCTTTTACAGTTGCACGACGGCCAATGGCTTCCAGTACAGTTCGCTTCGCAAACGCTAAATGCAGCTGAGCGGAATTACGCTCAAATAGACAAAGAAGCTAATACAGTACTATTTGCTTGTACAAGATTCCGCGAATTCCTCCTAGGCTAATCCTTTAAAATACGAGTCGTTCATAAACCTCTGTTAAAATTGCTCGGACCTTGGCAAAGTGTACCTGTAAATTGTTCTGCTAGGATGCAATGATGGGCCTTAAGGCTTACACAATTCAACTATGAATTGGAATACGTTCCTGGTGACAAAATTGTCAACAGCGACTGTCTAAGCAGACTTCCTTTAAAAGAAACAGTTGATGTCATTGAACCTGCAGAAATTGCATTTCTTGTAAATAAACTACAGGAGCATAACCTCGATTCTAAAGACATCAAACGGTACACAGATAAAGACAAAGATTAGTCTAAGTTACAACAATATGTACTTAATGGGTTTCCAAGTAAAGTTGATCCATGTCTTAGTGCATATATTAAGTTCAAGGATGAGTTATCCTTATTAGACGGTTGTGTCATGTGGCGTAACAGAGTTGTTGTTCCTACTGCGTGTAGAGATAAAGAACTTGTACAATTGCACAAAAACCATCCAGGAATTCATGTAATGAAGGCTATTGCGCGTTCTCTTGTATGGTATCCTAAGATTGACAACGACGTAGAAAATATTGTAAAAACATGTCCTGTTTGTCAGCAAAACTTTGCGCTAACTAATCAGGCCACAAAAGTGCAGTGGCCTACTCCCGAAAATGGAGTCGTTTACACATAGATCATTTCTTTGCAGAGAACAAAGTATTTCGTGTAGTAATTGATGCACTAAGTACATAGAGTGTGAAGTAACACCTTCAGTCTCAAGTGCAGATACCGTCACGGTATTACGTACAATTTTCAGTAGAAATGGCCAGCCAGACACTATTGTGTCTGATAATACAAGCAGTTTTACGTCTGAAGAGTTTCAAATATTTCTAACTAATAATGGAATTCGTCAAATGACGTCAGCAGCAATATGTCCTTTCTCTAATGGCCAGGCCGAACGAGCTGTACGAGTAATGAAAGATCTATTAAAGCGAAATACACAAGGTAACTTAAGTACGCGTCCACCGAACATTCTTCTGTATTACTGGAACACACAGCATTGTACAACTGGTATAGCTCCGTCCGTAGCTCTTAATGGACGATTGTACATTACTATTAAGGAACGTCTGAATCCTTTGTACGCTAGGAAACAACCCAAGTTGGTTGATATTTCTACCTTTGATGTTGGTGATGATGTGCTTGCTCTCAACTTACGAGATGGCAACAAATGGCTCGAAGCTGTCATAACAAAAATACTTGGTGTACTATAAATACCTGTGAGGTATACGTTAAAGATATCGATAAAACCTTGAAAAGACACCTAAAGCAACTTTTGCCTCATATAGTATCCACTAACATTTCAGTAGAAAAAACTACGCCAGTCATCTCGGAAGTTCCTCCTTATTGTTTTAGCACAAATTCGTCTACTGATAACATTGTTCCTCCGACCAGTGCACCCACGAGACGTTCTTCGCGAGTACGAAAACAAGATGTAAAGTATCAATGTAAACCTTAGATTGTGTAAAATCTACAAGAGGAGGGTGTGTTATATACGCGTTTCACACATATAACATTCCAATGTGTCAGCCTAGAAATTCAATGTATAGATGCATTTTTGGTATCACAAGTTCATGCCTGGCGCATGTAGCCACCGCCGGCTTCTTCAGGTCAGAGCTTCTAAGATAAAGAACTTAAAAGGTCGTTTATGACACCGTGCAAAATGTGCCGGTGTACCAGCACTGCCTCTGAGTGACATGCGTATTTCTCAATGACCTTCCGGCCGGAACCTACATTGGTAAAAGCTGTCTGTCAAAGCCTGTAGCCAGAGTCTCGAAGATATTTGTTATGCTTGTAAACATAAAGTAATTTACCCACGGATTTCCGACTCGAATCCGGCGGAAGCAACCGGTGTTCTAATGAAGCCGGGATTTATACGTATTTAAGGCACTTGCACGATCAAGCGTCAGCTTAATTCGGTACTTGACATTGCAGTACCAACATTGCCTATGGCATTCTGCTTGTAACACTATTTAGATGTAGACCTTGTATTCTTTTGTCTGCATCTATCAAGTAGCATGCTTGCTACTTATTATTGGATCTTATCTTCTAAGTCTTGTAGAATAAGATGTAAATAAACAAGAAGATCTTGACGGGATTCTTTCACCATCCAGCACTGTGGCCTGATACATCACTCGGCATTGAAGTTCACTCTCACAACCAAGTACAGTGACGAACTCAATTAGAACTCACAATCGACGAAATACAATATATTACAGTATCCTATCTACACGACACAGTACATCAGTTAGGAATAGAAGCAATACCCTATTTTGGATGAACAAGAGAACTCCAATAGCATTACTAGAGGAGAGCTGACTAATGACTTGTTAACAGAACAAATGAACAAAGCTGAGCATTGCGCCAGTGTGGTCGGCACGCATGAACCTTTTTGGGGCAGCAAACCAAGGAGAGGCGCATTACCCATTCGTGCAGCTCTCGATTGCAAGATAAAATGATATTCCTGCAGAAATGTCACAAATTTTGATGAAACCTTGGGAATTGGGTGTTGTTTCTAAAAATAATACAGTACTGTAAAATACCTAACATTGTCTACATGCAGGACTAGTACATCTTTTATAGACATTATGTACAGTACTTTGAAATCGATATCAAGTGGCAAGCAAATATGGCTACGTTTTTCCCTCAAGGTAACAAATATATGCAAGTATTCATGTACTTGTGTTCAAAATTTTGTGATTTGATCTTGATCTAAGTTTTTTAGGATTCATTAAGAGAAATGATTGAAACCTTGAATCTTCAATACTGCCTAACTGGCAGTACATTTTCACATCTGCATTATAAAACTGATTACAAACAAATCTGGTGTGTTTTCTTGATTTAACATATAATGCATTAAATGTTCAATGCATGTTCATAGGCTCATTACATCTAAATAGAGTAATTAGCGTAGCTAACTAGGCACTGTGTGTACGTCACAGAACGTTTCGGCATCCAACACTAGCCCCTCAAGAACAACACGCACACGTTTGTGTTCCAGTACCACCAGGAGTACAAGAACAAAGGACAGAAAGAGTCACAGGACCAGGCGAAGAAAGAGGAGAGTGACCTGAGGATTGTTTTGTTTTTGCTTATTGTTTCCAAGAAAGTGGAAGGAATGATCCAATGATTATTTCTCAGTGGGCACGGAAGGAAGAACACCTCTGTCAGTAGCACTGCACCTACGTCAGCGACCAAATCTAGGACGTCATACATGTCCATATATCGAGGATTTGAAGCGAAACACTCCTTATAGACAGATAAAGGTAGGTAGGTCGCCACAGAATGAAGCATATTCTGCCGGTAATAAGATTTACATGTGTCCCAAGTCTAACGAGAAACTCAAAGGTCTGATTGTCCCAAGGGCCTTTGAGGATAGAGAGGAGTTGATTCTTTGATGTACTTATCCTCAAGAAAAGGGAGAAAGAGAAAACGTGTTCCTATCTGTGAATGAGCAATAAACCAGAAAGGTAAAGTTGTGTGTTTATATCCTGGCTGACAAGTGCGAGATGAGCAGACTGACGATCTATCGTTGGCAGTCTTGTTGCCAAAGGTAATGTACAGGGTTCTTTGAAACTTGTATCGAGAGAACCTGAATATTTGGACAACTTTGCAGTGCGGGGCCTTAAACCTAGCTATCGAAGTCCAGAGGGGACGATAATGGCGGGAGAACGAAGGAGCATGGGGAAAGCTCCTGGTAGATTCCTAGGGATCACCAGCGATCAAGAAGGTGTTCGTTTGTAGTCTCTATAGCTTTCAACGCCGTTCAGTTGAGCCTTCGAGATTCACTGGCACCTAAAGAAGAGGGTTCCAGAAGGGACTCTAAAGGTCTTGGCTGTTTTCTCTCAGATGCACTGCAAGTGTTCTGACAAAGAAGAAGAAAAAGCAGCAGATCGAGCAAGAATAAAAGCGTTGGAGGTAGAATTTACTACGCGACATGAGACACCAGCAACTACGGGGGCATGAAACGCTCCTTGCTTTGCCGTGGGTATGTCGGTGCTACCGACAAAGGTGCTCTGTCGGGAGTGATGTTTTGACAATGGAAGGAAGATTACAATAACTATTTCTCTGCGGGAGTGAAAAGCAGAGCACCTCTGGAAGCGCGAGATTGCCCAAAGCACATTGTTTCTATGGCCTAATTAATGATGTAGAGAAAGGCTCATCAAACAGACTGAAAAGCTTTAATGCTGGTGTCACAGAGCTACAAAGACAGAATTCCTTTCTGCGGTTTTACCTCTCCACAAGCTCCACACTTCGCACTGCTGGGAAACTAGTCTGGCACTTGTTACTTTACGGCACTAAAGTGGTCACGAAGACCTTTGCAGCTCGAGACTATCGTCTTTTACTGGCTTCTCTGAAACTTCTGGCACTAAAGGGATGATTTTTACTGCCACTTGCCCACAACATACTCCACGATTACTGCAAGGTACAGTTCTCCTATCCATCTCGCTTCTCTGAGGCTCATACTCGCCTCTGCAGCACCCCCCCCCCCAAGCCCAGGAGCTCATGGACTAAAGCTCGGGCTACACTTGCGGAAGATAAATTCTCTCCCGGGCGACTTTTTGTCTAGCCAACGCCTAATCCCGTAAATCTCTGCCCAAACCTTCCCTAAAATAGCCCGAAGTTGGAACTCAGGTGACGGAACATTTGATCTACCTCACCAGCAAATATACATACCGTACCTATGAATATCTTGACTTCAAGAAGAAACACTGAACAAGCGTCTTCCAGAAAATTGGGCAACCCTGTATATTATCCAAACTAATAAAGGGGTCTACCATTCGCCCAAACTTACACTCACCTTTCTACAAAGACACATATATATTATATGTAAGATAATTTCACTTCAGCACAGAGCATGTAAAGTTCTGCACTTCTTCTTTCAACCTACTTAGAATGGAAGTCTTTCCTGACTCCGCATGAAACTTCCATAAGACAGTAATCCAATTAACCTGGCTAACTAGTTTGACTGTGGTCCATCTTCAGCATCTCGAAACTCCTGTACCAAAAACCAGGCCCACATCTCTGTACATAAATATGTATAAAATTTATATTCCTATGCTCCATCGTAAGTATAGGTTAGACCAACTAGATCTCAGTACTTGCTGGGAAACTCAAACCGCTAACTCAAGCTGTAGCTAGAGGCCAAATGGCCTTACATGTCAACTTTCCTCTTCACCAGTAGGTAAGGAAATTTCCTAGGGGTCCGACCTGATGTTAGCCCAGAGTCAAGAAGGCACGGAAGCTCTTTGCTGGTCTATAGATGTTCTGACTCGGTAGTTGTGTGCGTGCACTGCGCCGTGGTGGCAATTGCGTTCCTCAAAGATAATATATTGCTGGTAACTGTCTCGACCTAGTTATGACTGATGTCCCGGACTTGATGACGGTGAAAGTTGGCTCCCCTATTGGCTCTTCAGACCACTCACATCTTGTTGTGTCCATGGACCTAAATCAGGTTGTTCCTGTGGTAGACACCAGGAAAGTGGTATTTGTGAAGAGCAGGGCTAACTGGGTGGCTATTACTCGGGCAGTAAGAACGTTACCTTAGCGTCAGATTGTTCACAGTGAGGATCCTGTCACTGAGCATAACGACTTGACTGTGTCCATTTTGGAGAGGTTTGTCCCTAAAAGGACTATTCTTGTGAGGTCTCGAGATAAGCCGTGGTTTGAAGACCAGTGTCAGTTAGCTTTTGAGGCTAAACAAGCTGCTTATCGGACATGGCGACGTTCGCGTGACCGCACGTTGTGGCAGATCAATGTTGATCGTAGGGCCGAGGCTAGGCGTGTGTATGAGGAGGCACAGCGTCGTCTGAGGCAGCGTTTTAGGGAGTCTCTGCTGAGTATTGACCATCCACATCGATGGTGGAGTTATTATTATTATTATTAAATCACACCAGACTGGCGATGCAGGAACGGAGAAACTCCATGAGGTTAACAAACCCCCACGCAACCAGCCCAGCGGGTGGAGAAAACAAAAGAATAGAAAAAA
>LQNS02277964.1:12869819-12895067 GCA_001587735.2 Parhyale hawaiensis | reverse complement strand
GAATCCACAGTGACGGTTAGCCTATTGCCCGAACTCTCTGTACTTGGCGACAACATTTTTCGATATTTTGCAGCTCAAGTAGCTGGCCAGTCGTGAGCGGGAGACTGAATGAAATAGATCGAAAAAATACGGTGATATGTTCAAGAATACCATATACGAAGGTCTGAGGTCCCACACCTAAAACACTTCGACTCGCCGATGTGATGTAAATTTGCTACGTGCGGTTACATCTATGTTTTATTTCAGTCCTATTGAGTCCTCTCGTTGCATTCTTTGCTTCCTGGTTGTCATAGTCAGAATCAAGTTTTACCTCCAATCCTATCTTACTTATACAGGCAGATTTTACAGTGTTTAATTAAGTCCGACTTCGATAGCTTACTCGAGCAAGACCCTGAAATTGATCAGTGTCCGGGTTCTTAGACTTCGATGATATGAACATCTTAGATTGGACTTAGTCCTGGCGCTACATCCAAGAGAGACCTGTCTTATAAAGATGCCTTGCAATCTGGATGTCGATTTGGCTATTTCGCCCCGTAGTCTCCTACATGGAGTAGATTTCGAGACTTAAGAACTGCCCTGATACCAACCTTCGGCAGGACTTGAAGGTGGACCAGATCTCCCCGTCTACCTCTTCAGGGTGGGACTCCCGAATTTGAATAAGTCCTACTCTTTTCCTTAGACTGAACTGGACTTTGAAATTATACTAAGTCCTGTTCCTTATACATGTAATCGGCAACAGCGAGTGAAGCGTGAAAGGAAGACAATCGACTGGACGCAGGTATTATCTGGGGTTTCACAAGGTAGCGAGCTTGGCCCACTCGTCTTCATAATTTATATTAGGCCTAATAATCTCGATCATAATATTCGTTGTAAAATCAGTAAATTTGGGACAATACTAAACTATGCCATTCTGCCGGGAAAAGAGCTGAGCTCCAACAAAACCTGGACAATTTCATGGAATGGAGCACAACGTGACAGATGTACTTTAATATCGAGAAATTTTCAGTAATGCACGTAAGGCTGAAGAACCTCTCAACCCAAGTAAAAATGAGTGGGATAGAATTGGCAGCTGTCACCCAACAACGTGACTAGGGAATGACTATTACATACGAATTACAACAGTCAGCAAGTTGAAAAAAGTGTGAAAATGGCTAGCAGTGTACTGGGATTCGTCACCAGGAATTTCCAATACAAATCCAAGGACATCATCATTCCCTTGTGCGCGGCGCGAGTGCGCCCACACTTGAAATTTGCTGTTCAATTTTGGTCACTGCATCTGTGCAAATATGTCGATACTATGAAAGAATCCAACCCAGAGCTACAAAATTGATACCTCAGCTGCGAAATAAACCATACGAATGTCGTATAAAAGAACTGGGCATCATCTCTCTCGAGCAAAGATGACTTAGGGAGCAACTAATATAAACTTTCAAGTGTTTGACTGACTTCAACGACGTACATACAGCGGGACTTTTTGGAGGAGACCATAATGATCGCTTCGAAATAACGGCAAAAACTCAAGCATAAAGCCCAAAGAACAACCTTGAACCTGGAGTTATTTCTGTATTTCATAGTGAAAATTTGAAATAGACTACCCCTTCAAGTTGTCGGAGTGGAGACGGTCGAAGCGTTTAAAAATCGACTTGACAAGCATTGGGCTAGACATCCTCCGCAACTAAGAACACATCCTCCACCAGGAGTAACAATCGCTTGAGCTCCGCAGATCGGCGGATATGAATTAAACTTGAGTGAATTATGATCAACTCGTGGCTGAGGTCTTCTATATTTCTTCTTCATCTTCTTGTTTACTCTGTCATCTATATCAAGCTAACATAATGGCAATAGCTCATAGAGGGCTGGGGCGTAAGTCCCGGTGTCTCTGAGGGAATGGGCCTGTTTGTCCGTATACTGCCACCTATCTAATCTTTTGAGACACCTAACTTCACGAGGGTCAAAGTTCTGGCCCTGGACCTATACTGGAGCAGGACTTCAAGTTTTGACTAAGTGTAAAAAAAATCTTGACCCTTACAGCCCTACACTGAGCAGGACTTTGAAGTAGTCCAAATCCTCTCCTGTGTCTAATTAACTTCATCTTCGGAGATTGAATATCATGCTCTTAGGCCTCAGCTCGGAGCAGACTTCAGGCGTAATAAAGAGGCTCGTATGCTGGTACTTGAAGCACTTCGCCTTACTCTGAAGATCGAGGATTGTGTCCGGTCTTAGAGACTCCTATTCAGGAATCAATTCATTAGAGATAGTTTCCGGTTCCCTTGTAAATATTTCCAACGCAAAACATTACACAAGTTGTAAGGGATTCAAATATAAACTTCTGAACAATCGCTGTATTTTATTTTCTAAGAGATGAATTTAACAATAAAGACATAAATTAGTTGGTAGTAACGCAACGAAACAATTTTTTCGAACCAAAAGGTTAGAAGTGAAAATTTCTAAGAACATAAATTTCTAAATTTTAACAAGATCTTAAAATTTCAATTTTAAATGCAATAATAATTCAAAATTTATTTTAATGGAATTTCAGCAGTAGATAGCAAAAAAGTATGACATTTTAATCAGTTGAGGATGTTCATTGGTATTGACAAGAAAATTTAGCAAATGAACTTCTGATATCTTTCAAGCAGCACGTCCGGCTTAGCGGTCAATACTAAAAACGTACTAGCTCACTCAAAGATTGTAAAAATCGTACCAGATTAGGTACGAACATGAGAAATGTACTAAATAGTAACTATGCTACAAACGTACTACAAGTATCGAATCTAGTACTAATAGTTCTCAGCTCAAACAATGCAAGAGCAGTACAAAAAATCTAAACTATTCAGAGATGAAAATAACGTAAAAAAAAGAGAAATTTATTACAGTCAACGAGGACTGCAAATATAAGGAAATAATGCCGTTCAAGTATGGTCGGTTGCGGCTAATAACACTTAATCGTTTTAATTAGCTATATCCATGGCGTAATCAACAAATTCAATAAACAATGTGAAGTATATAAGTCCCAAGGGAAAGGAACTTGGCCAGCAGCACCCCGAACTGGTAGGGAACCTTCCTTGTAGTGCTGATGCATCACTCAAAACTTCTCATGGTTACGGGACTGACCAGAACTACGACCAGTCAAAAGCTTCACAGGTACACCAGGAGCTGAAAGTTGAATTTCACGATTTATATTTGGAATAAGCAAAAAAGTTGGTTAGCTGTTCGGAAGCAGCAATTAACTGAAGGCATTCTTTATTCAATTTTAATTTAATTTAAATTTCATTATTTACTCTAGATTAATAGGCAACAATTTAAAAGATAGTTGAACCAATTTCAAATGCACAAAGCTAAATTATAGTGTAATTACGATAAGAATGTGAAAGGAACTTTATAATGTCATATATTACTTCGCACTTTATGCTGATGTGAAGGGATTAGGAAAAGTACTAGTCGTGGCAACGGCAGCGCAGAAGAGACGACATGAAAGGCTAAAAGCCAGCTGATGGCCTCCAACGGCTGAATGAATGGTGCAACCCCGTTGCTAATGGCAACCAACCCACAGCAGTGAAGACCAGTTGTACTGTGGATAAACCGTTATATAATTTAGCTTTGCTTTATAATGCTGTAATTGCAAGTAATTATTACTCTATAGCACGAAGCCACTTTTTATAGGAAGAGGTAAATATTTTGGCATTATACAGCCACAGTTACCTTAGAACGTGTGCATCTCTAAGTGTTGAGTCGATTGACCTCAACGAATTGAGTATTAAAAGATGGAAGAAAAGATTATTAATTAGTCCTCAAGCTTAGTTAGTAGAAGATTGAGAAATAAGAAGGCATTAGAAGCCTAAACATTTAATTTGGATACGCTACCCGTATCACAACCACCATAAGGCTTACGTGTAAGACAACGGTTGACAAATCCTGGGTAATTAAGTCAATTAGCTGAGGACCAAAGAAGAAATAAGCGACAAAAGGCAGGCGTACAATACACACACGTAATACCAAAGTGAAACACACTAAGATACCCAAAGGTAATTGAAGAGCCACGTCCGAATTCACAGTTCACCGGCACACAGAGCGACTTCCCACTAACACCGTTCACCGTCTCCAACCGCGTCCGATGCTTCTCTGGACTCTTTAATCCAGCTTGGTGGTGTTTTCACATTCAATTTTTAGGCTACGTCGCAGTTTGAGGCCGTCTATTGGTGGCAGGTTCTTTATACGATGATTCACATTACTTTGAACTCAATTACTCGTCGCTCGCACTGGCCCTTTAATCAAAGTTAATTTTGCCGCTAAGCATAGTAATTTTAATTTATAGCTGATTTAAAGTTTTTAAAAATAACCCATATCCCAATGTACTTTGAGCCTTAAGCCACAACAAGACTAGAGACTCGTAGCTATATATCCAGAGGTCTTTCAAGATATAGACACTTCAAACGGCTCCAAAACCGGTGCTGTTACTTTGGATACTATGGGAACACTGACTCTATAGGGACAATCTGCCCGCAACTTCACTTATGGTCATGAATAGTTATGCTGAATACAGCCCGCTGTTAACAGTGTAGCATTTAAGAGTAAAAATAGCTCTACAAGAGAGAAATTTTTACACCCTTACATTTGGGCCTGGAACACCCTGCGGTTCATCGGAGCCTCGTGCTCCTAGCTGGTCTTGTCTCCCAGGTCCTCGGTCGTTGGAGCTTTTAAGCAGGGTCTCGAGAGCTCTACCATCTGGGCTTAGGAGAAGTACCTTTCATACCTGGTATTACCTGCCTGCTCAGGACTTACGAGATCAGCAGTCCCTTCTCTTCAAGGTTTCCACTGGGTTTACTTTGCGCTTCCTTACTGAGTTTAGCCTTCTGAATCTAGTTTAGGGCGTTCAGAACCTTGTCCTTATGATCGACGGTATCAGCCGAAGGTTTATAAGGGCTTCACTGGTAATAGCTAGGCCTCAGCTCCTGATCCCATGGGCGAGTAGAAGGTTCTCAGCTAGGTCCGAGAGAAGGCCTTACCAGAGTGAAGCACAGGGCTCCCAACTCGTTTTTCTCCCACTTCTATATCAGTACCTGATATTACGTGGAGACGTAGTTCGGCCTGGTCGGCCTAGTGGTCTGACTTGAAGTCCCTACGGGGCGGGCATTCCCCAGCCTCATCTTTGGTAGGGACTGATTTTCGCCTTTCGAGAATTACCATCCAGTTCTCCTGGCCTGTGGCTTTCGGGCTAGGCGAGAAGATTTTTTCTGAAGGTTTCAGACGTTTCCGTCCTGATTGAGTTGCCATTAAGGCAAGCCAGTTTTGCTGTTATAGGGCCAGTTTACTGTAACTGTTTACCTGGGCAGGCTGTGAACTAAGAAGAAAATTGTCCGGAAATTTTAAGGTCCTAACTTAAGTTCCTAGAGCGGCCTTCTTGGCGTCTGGGGATTACCAGACACTCTGGTAATCCCCATAGTGTCTGGTTATGATTCTTCGGTTGTAAGATCTTCTAGCTGATGGGCACTTGATCTCCCTAATCCAGGGAATCACAAATCCCGACCTTGCTTTGCCGTGGGTGTGTCGGTGCTGTCCGACAGAGGTGCTCTGCCCGAGCGAGCCACTGCAAATTCCAGAGTACTGGAATGATATTTTTGCAGTTGTAAGCGGAAGTAAAGTACCTTTAGAGTTTCGTAGAGCACAAAGCCCGTCCGCTTTGTGATTATGCTCTAAGGAGACATTTGCTCGCAGTTATAGTAAGGAGCCTAGATGGACTCGGGCTTATATGTATGGAGGGCCTATGACGTCATCTCCACGAGAAAAGAAAAATCTCCAAGTCTTGTCTTACATATACCTTATACAAGACAACATTACAGATTTTGACTTAAATCCTTCCTGCGGTCTTACTAGAGCAGAACTTTACCTTTGGACTAGTGCCAACTGTCTTATACCTATATAGTCATAGCCCTCAGGGGCATATTGTGGCGGGCCCTTTCCCTGCCACAATATGTTTGGGCATCACGCACCCAAGGGTCCCGAGTGCCTTCTCCGCAGGGGATGTAGCATCTGGCCGCAGTTCCTGCTGACGNATACTCGGCGGACTGGTGCTCTTCATGAGTTTGCCTTGGAACCGTTACGATGCCGTACGGGCCAGTATTCCCGTTCGTTTTTTCCATCCTGTGTGGATGTTTGGAATGGTCTTGATGGCTCTGTCTTTGCTGGTGCTGGTATTGACAGCTTTAAACGATCTGTACACAGAGCTATTCTGTGATCTCGGATCTTCTTTTTTTTCTTTCTTTTGTTTTCTCCACCCGCTGGGCTGGTTGCGTGGGGATTTGTTAACCTCATGGAGTTTCTCCGTTCCTACGTCGCCAGCATGGTGTGATTTAATAATAATAATAATTAAACAGCCACAGTTTCCTTAGAACGTGTGCATCTCTAAGTGTTGAGTCGATTGACCTCAACGAATTGAGTAATAAAATATAGAAGAAAAGATTATTAATTAGTCCTCAAGCTTAGTTAGTAGAAGATTGAGAAATAAGAAGTCATTAGAAGCCTAAACATTTAATGTGGATACGCTACCCGTATCACAACCACCATAAGGCTTACGTGTAAGACAACGGTTGACAAATCCTAGGTAATTAAGTTAATTAGCTGACTACCAAAGAAGAAATAAGCGACAAAAGGCAGGCGTACATTACACACACGTAATACCAAAGTGAAACACACTAAGATACCCAAAGGTAATTGCAGAGCCACGTCCGAATTCACAGTTCACCGGCACACAGAGCGACTTCCCTCTAACACCGCTCACCGTCTCCAACCGCGTCCGATGCTTCTCTGGACTCTTTAGTCCAGCTTGGTGGTGTTAGCACGTTCAATTTTTAGGCTACGTCGCAGTTTGAGGCCGTCTATTGGTGGCAGGCTCTTTATACGATGATTCACATTACTTTGAACTCAATTACTCGTCGCTCGCACGTACTGGCCCTTTAATCAAAGGTAATTTTGCCGCTAAGCATAGTAATTTTAATTTATAGGTGATTTAAAGTTAAATTTTAAAAATAATCCATATCCCAATGTACTTTGAGCCATAAGCTATATATCCAGAGGTCTTTTAAGATATAGACACTTCAAACGGCTCCAAAATCGGTGCTGTTACTCTGGATACTATGGGATCGCTGACTTTATAGGGACAATCTGCCCGCAACTTCACTTATGGTCATGAATAGTTATGCTGAATACAGCCCGCTCTCAACAGTGTAGCATTTGAGAGTAAAAATAGCTCGACAAGAGAGAAATTTTTACACCCTTACATTTGGGCCTGCGGTCAATAAGTTCAGAATTGGTTCCCTCTTCAGCCATAAGGACTGCCTGCCTGACCCTCTGCGTTCGTCTCTGGTATACATTTTTAGTTGTTCCAAGTGTGGAATGCGCTACGTTGGTTCCACCACTCGTAGCCTTTTTACCAGAGTTGCCGAGCACAGAGGTGCCAGTTCCAGGACCGGTATACCTTTATCTACCCCTTCCCATTCATCTATTCGTGATCACGCCTTTCAGTGTAATAGTGCAGTTTCCATTAATGATTTCAAAATAATTGCTTCCACCATGGATATTCAGAATCTAAGAACCATAGAATCACTTTACATCACAAACTTAAACTAGAACTCAATGATATGCAAAGCGCCACCCCTCTCTTTGTCACCGGCTGTTCTTAGGTAGGTTTTTAATTATTTAGTTTGTTCACCTTTGTATTTGAATTTTAGTAAATTTTTAGAAAGATGCCTACTTTTACATCCTATCTAGCTTTATTGTGTTTAGTTTATAAGGGCTTCACTGTTAATAGCAAGGCCTCAGCTCCTGATCCCATGGGCGAGTAGAAGGTTCTCAGCTAGGTCCGAAAGAAGGCCTTACCAGAGTGAAGCACAGGGCTCCCAACTCGTTTTTCTCCCACTTCTAGATCAGTACCTGATATTACGTGGGGACGTAGTTCGGCTTGGTCGGCCTAGTGGTCTGACTTGAAGTCCCGACGGGCGGGCATTCCTCAGCCTCATCTTCGGTAGGGACTGATTTTCGCCTTTCGAGAATTACCATCCAGTTCTTCTGGCCTGTGGCTTTCGGGTTAGGCGAGAAGATTTTTTTCTAAAGGTTTCAGACGTTTCCGTCCTGATTGAGTTGCCATTAAGGCAAGCCAGTTTTCCTGTTATAGGGCCAATTTACTGTAACTGTTTACCTGGGCAGGCTGTGAACTAAGAAGAAAATTGTCCGGAAATTTTAAGGTCTTAACTTAAGTTCTTAGAGCGGTCTTCCTGGCGTGCCGAACTAGATGTTAATCCCCAGAGTGTCTGGTTATGATTCTTCGGTTGTAATATCTTCTAGCTGATGTGCACTTGATCTCCCTACCCTAATCCAGGGAATCACAAATCCCGACCTTGCTTTGCCGTGGGTATGTCGGTGCTGTCCGACAGAGGTACTCTGCCCGAGCGAGCCACTGCAAATTCCAGAGTGTTGGAATGATATTTTTGCAGTGGTAAGCGGAAGCAAAGTACCTCTAGAGTTTCATAGAGCACAAAGCTTGTCCGCTTTGTGATTATGCTCTAAGGAGACATTTGCTCGCAGTTATAGTAAGGAGCCTAGATGGACTCGGGCTTATATGTATGGAGGGCCTATGACGTCATCTCCACGAGAAAAGAAAAATCTCCCAAGTCCTGTCTTACATCTACCTATACAAGACAACATTTCAGATTTTGACTTAAGTCCTTCCTGTGGTCTTACTAGAGCAGGACTTTACCTTTGGACTAGTGCCAACTGTCTTATACCTATAAAGTCATAAGATTTCCAAATTCTCTAAGTCCTGGACTTATACCTTTACTTCAAGCATTTGGCTAAGTAAAAAAAAAAAAAATTCTCCAAGTTCTTTCTGACACCTATGCAGGTCCATAACTTCAGATTTTGACTCAGTCCTGCTCTTATTCTTATACTGAACTGGACTTCGAAATTTTGCTGAATCCTGTTACTTATACCTATTAGAAGCAAAGGGCTTTGAATTGGTCAAAGTCCTGAGCTTATACTTATATGTACTTGACCAGGACTCATATTTTGGCTAAGTGTCGGAAAAAACTATTCTCTAGAATCTAGATTACCTTTGTCAACGTTGAGTGTGTTGACTCGGAACACCCTTCCTGGATGGGAGAATGCCGGCGATCGTGCCGATGCCTCGAGTCTTGGTGCTGTTCGAAAGAGGTATTCTGCCTCTGCTTACCACGGTAAAAATATTGCAACATTCTGGATATTCTTTTCTGTTTGATTTCAGTTTTTATATCCTGATTCATCCACAGCTGCATCTCACCACTTCTCCTACCTACACACTGTTTCTTTTTATAATGTCTCATAAATAGTTCATCTGCTACTCTTTTAATTGTTGCAATAAACTCCACAATAGACTCCACCCCTTCCTCATCCATTGATCTTTCCACCTCATCAGCATATTGGTTCAAACTTACCGAGTCTGAGTCTGTCACATAATAATGCACGAGATCTGCCCCACTCCCTTCATAGGTGGTCTTCAGTGTTTTTACTACGAAATACACCTCAATAAGGTTATGGTCAGACAGGTCAGCCTGCTCCCGATTTTATCAATTTTCATTGCTACAAATTTCTAGTTAACCAAGACAAAGTCAATTGCACTGCCCATGTCTCACTTCTGCCACATCTCTCATCCACAATTAGGAGTACCAAGCCGTAAGTGTTCATCAATTCTATGATCTTTTTCCCGTTAGTATCCTCTGCTTGATCTCCCTGATAATCCAACACAACCATTGAAATCCCAGAGCAACAAAAAATTCTCGTGCTCCTGTTTGATTTCAAGTTTCCTCTCAAGCTCACCCCTAATCCTGTAATTCCTGTATTTATCGTGAGCATGTTCAGTAGTACTGAAGTAGACCAGCACCATGTGAATAGTATCCTTACCACAAACTCTCTTAACATCTCGGATATCAGAGTTCACCAATTCCTGCTTCTCATAATGCACCCTTGGCTTCCTCCAGGGTCAACATCATGAGTTCTCTATTTTTATCTGGCAAGCTGTACGTCTCTCATACTATGCAATATTATCATGCCATCTGCGACTAAAATCGTCTCAAATTTAAGTTGGGTTTCTGTCAGAAACAGCAAATTATCAGGTTTGAGGTAGGTACTGAACTTAAGCAAACTTAATCTATTTATCGGTTCGTTTGTTGATTTATTTATCTTTTTATCCATTTTCTGTCACGCTTTAACAAAATAGATAGGTGGAAATTAGCCCTGGCTGGAGGCTCTGGTCGTCCTCTCAAGCTCCACTGAAAAGTGATCGGTAGAAAATAGGACGCGTTGCAGAAGATGGCAAACGCATCCATAATCAGGGACAGTTGCAATTCAACGCAGGCGTAGTCTGATTCGTACGAGTATTACCTTCTCCATACATTGGATCTATGGTATGGCACATTATCGGGTGACCCTATGTTTGAATGCGTTTTTTGCATTGCAGAAATTGAACTCGCAGCACTAAAGATATCTGAAGCTTTCATTGGCACTCTCATGCAGCTTTATTCGTAGTTTCTTCTCACAGATGATTTCGTTGCTTGAGCTATTCTCGCAAATTTAATTCAATAGTCGATGCAACAGCTTTCGCTGAACAAAAACCTCTGGACCTGTATAAGCTAGCCTACCGTATCCACAGTACCGAATCTGAGCTATTACTTTAAGTGTTGTTGATCAGGCTGCAATAAGCCATGAATTTTCTCCATTTCAGAGAGGGAAAAAAAGGTACAATACTGAGCGGCTGTGAAGCTGTAAACGCTCATCTCAGCGTGCTTAGGTTAGCAGTTGTAATAACGAATGTGTTATCAATGAAGAAGATCATCACAAATTCTTTGCTGTCGTTTTTGACAGCGCGGGCCCTCTAGTTAGGAATAAACCCTGTGTCTTCAACAATATAACTTTATTAATCCTTCCAGAGCCTGTGCTCTTTTCATCTACTGCTTTCTCTTCGGTCTTACGCTTGCAGCTCTTAACCAATTTCCATTTTTTTATTTACCAGCCTTGCTCACCCTCCTCTCTTTTCTTCTTCAGCTCAAGACTCGAAGCTTTTCTGCCTCTTGCTCACCTTTTGTCATATCCTTTCTGATATCTTGCACATCCTAATTTTTTCTTCAATATCCGCGCTCTTTTCAACAACTGCATCTGTATCCACATCCCCCGCTTCAACTAAGATACCAGTGCAGCCGGCTCAGCAATTCGGCTTTTAGGAACATCCGTTGCAAAAGAGGCGCAGATGTGCAGGTTTATCGCTACCTACAACTAAAATCCACAGTGCTGAAAACTACAAGTTCTCATTTGGATTGAAATTGGTGTACGTGCTCTCCCAGTCGACAAAGCACCTCCTAAGTTTTTATCACCCACAAACGAAGTGAGAGAAGGATAAAATTTTCGTTGAAGATTTTAGTAGATATACGTTCTTTTATTTCGTGCTGTAAGACATGTGAAATTTTTTTTACAGCAATTTCGAGCAGCTTGGTCAATTGTGATTTTGTGTAGGACAAAATTGAGTTCTGACTTTTGTAGAGCTCGTCGGAAACGATGTTGATGGTTTCATCTAAAGGGATATTGGTGAACAGAGATTCCACATCAAAGCTGGCCATAGTACTCGTTGTAGTCAACTGTAGTGAAGATATTTCTTTAACAAATGAGAACAAGTCGTTCATGGTAAACTCATTTCTAGTTATTGGACTTATGAATGGGTCTGAAACTTGGCAATTTTGTAGCCACAAATACCGATTGTACATAGTATTGAGCGAATCGGTACATTTTCTTTATGGACTTTGGGAAGCCCATACAAAACTCCAGGTTTAGAGCCGGACAGATACAGATGATTCTATAGATCTTGATCAATAACGCCTTCATTTTTCAGTTTTGAAGAGAATCGATTGACTTTGTCTTTCTGTTTAATAATCGTTTTGATCCAGTTCGTCATTGATAATTTTGAATTTCGAAGAATCTGCTATGATTTCAGATACTTTTTGGTCGGTAGTCAGCTTTGTTGAGAATTACAATGCCATTCCCTTTGTCTGGTCGCAAAATAATTATGGATTCATCTTTACTCAAATTTCGCACTGTTGCTATGAAGTCGCGGTTGATTTTGTTATAGAAAGGGTTGAAACTGTAGAAACTGTTAAATGCTAGTTGTTTGAGATCCCTGCGTTCTTTGTTAAAGCTGTCAACACTTGCTCTGCATATCGGTTCATTACGAAGTTCGTGATATATTATTTCGTTTGACAGAAAACTGCTGATAATTTAGTTTTCCTGGTGGAATGCTGAATTTCAATCCTTTCGCTAAGATTTCTTTTTCCGCTGATGTCAAAGTACGGCTTGAAAAATAATATAAATGAGAGAGTCGTGGTCAAGTTGTCCAATGTGTTCCTTTATTCCAAGACGGAAAATTCACGCTTTTGATTTCCTTTCACAACCGAAATTTTCTTCTCGTCAGTAGATCTGGCAAAGCTACACAGTAGAGTAAAATCCTACCATGATGTTAGAAACTGAAGAGTTGACAATAGCTAACAGTTTCCTTGTGACTCCAAATTTCTTCTTTGGGACTGTTTAGTTTTCAGTTTGTTTTGTAGAAGTTTCTCTTGAAATTCCGAATAGACTATTGAATGCACCAGCTCCGATTATAATTATATAAGCAAAACTGTAGAAATTTTGGTTTCAATCGATGTTGGACGCAGTTTTCTAAGTAGTCTATATCACAGTTCTCTTTTTTAAATTTCAGATCGGCTTGTTCAAAATCTTTGAAGACTGACAGCACTTGTCGACCCTACCGTTATAAAAATATTTCACAAATAGATTTTCCTTTCGGGAAGCGGAATTTTCTAATTGTTAAGAATACAAAGGCTGTAATGAAACTCATTTCAAGTTCAAGCTTCGATTCTTTCAAGAATCATCAGGAAGAATTTAATGCTACCAAATGATTTTCAAAACTAAAGATTGATGAGGATAAGAGCCGTATCCAACATACGGATGGAATAAAAATTCCTCATGTTCAAATCATTTTAAAATAAAAAGTTCCTATGAGCTTGCTTGGTCATTAAGTGTAGGGGGCTGGTGATGTATAAATATTGACTCTAAAAGCCTCAAGTCAGCGTGTGAGTATTGTGGGAACACACTTATATCATATGAAAGTATTGAATGTCCTGTATCAATGAACTGATCAAGGATTTTACTGGTTGACTGCTAGGTTCTTTGTCCTGAACAATAAGAAATTTCTTGATGTTACGAGATCCTCATTTTCATATGTTTCTTCGTTTCCTCGATGTAGGAGACAGAGCACTCTCTGCTCTTATATTTGTAAACAACGGAAGAAACTAGTGAAAGTGGTAAGCTGTCTTTAAATTAAAAGAATTATTATAGAGTTACGTTGGATTTAAAATAACTTTCACACTGATTTGAGTATAGAACTTTCGGATTAGGGATTCTGTTTTCTTTTTCATTTCATAGCTTTGAAAACCTAAATATGGTAAGCGGAAATAGAGAATTTTCCGTTGAGCTGCTTGGGGATACTGTTTACCATTGTAAATCCTGTCTAATGTTTTACTAAAAACCGTTTCAACTACGGTCAATGGAAAGTACTTCCTCAAAAAATATATTCGTAAATACTGCAATTCTTCTAGAAAATATTGATACTTGGAGCAGATTCTGAACGCACGAATGATTAAACTACTAACTAAATTAGTCCTAGAATGGAGTGGAACAAACGAGTCATATTGCAAGTGTAGACCTGTGAACGTCTTCTTACGAAAAACAGATGAATTGAGTTCTCCGTCTTCATTTTCAATAGTTATGTCTAAAAAGTTTAATTTACCATTAGTTTCAACGTCACTAGTGAACTTAATTGATGGATGTCGAGAATTCTAGTATTGAAAAAATTTCCAATGTTGCCTATTAGAACGATGCGGGTTATTAAACTGACACAAAAATGTCCTCCTAACGGGACTATATACACGGATGGGACAAATTCTCTGGGAAATAGCACTCCCTATTTAACGAGAACCGGAAAAATTCTATGGATGAAGAGGCCACGTTTCTCGATAAATAAACGGCCACGTTTCTCGACAAATAAACGATCCAAAATCTTTTGATGCTGCCGCCGACCACCACCTTAGTACGAGGAAGCCCTATGAATTGTTGTTGCTCTAGGTTAAGCGAGAGTAGGTCTGATACTGCTAACGTCCCAATGTGCGTTTATCACTTAGTGGCCCTAGAATATGCTTTTTTTTATTTAGCGTCATTTCATTGGCTTTACTGTGCTTTTGTTACTTAGTGTCGTTTTTTGATTGGCCATGAAATGGGCTTATAATACTTAGTGACGTTAATGGAACATTAGCTTAACCAGAACTGCTCTACTTAACCCAGATGAGAGGTAGCCATTTGGATCGTTAGCTTTAGTATTAATTAGCATGTTTGTCATGTTACTGGTCGTAATAAAGCAAAGTTACTGCTGTCGTTTCAACGGGCAAAATTCAATGTTTATATTGTATTATATGTGGTACCGTTAGCCTGGCACGATTTGTTAGCTTAACCAGAGAGTTGTAGTGCTTATGGCTTTTTGGTAGGCTATGCATATATTTGTTTATATATACTGTATATCTCTGTCCACCCAAAAACTGGTCGAAAAAAAAAACTCGGATTACCTGGCCTTCAAAATGACTGCATTGAATTTGGCATGATGAAGATTTTGCGTAAAACGGCTAACCGAACTATTGAGGAAGCAGGCACAAACAGTATGATGTACTTATTTATAATCGACGCGCCTTCTTTGGTCGTCAAAATGAGCTAGACTGCTTATTTTTAATTGGAGCAAAAATCAATTGATTAGGTAGAAGCATTTGCATGTAATCTTCTCGTATTTCCGCAGGTGGCTTTGCTGTGCAACTCTCCACTGTTGGGAAAGTTGAGCCTCTTCACTTGGATGCCGACACCAGCAAGGGGAAAGCGCAACTAGTGCTCTCGCCAGGTTGCAGCAAGGAGGCAACAAGAAGTGCGGGTAACGAGGCCGAATCTTTGGCAGCTCCCGTGCGCATGGAGGGCGACGTGCGCTGCTCAGAATTGTGTACCACAAAATCAATGCCAGCTACCCTTTGCCGAAGTGAATGTAACTACAAAGCTCCGAATGAATCTGCGGTGTCTAAACATATTGCTATAGTGACTGGTGAGAGGCGTTTCAAGTGCTCTCAGTGTGACTATGCTGCTACACAAAAATCCCATTTGCAACATCACATTAAAGCCAAGCATTCTGGTGAAATGCGCTTCAAGTGCTCTCTGTGTGACTATGCAGCAGCTGTGAAATCCAGATTACGAGTTCACTTTGATACAAAGCATAACGGTGAGAGGCGCTTCAAGTGCTCTCTGTGTGACTATGCAGCAGCTGATAAATATAGATTACGAGTTCACTTTCATGCAAAGCATAATGGTGAAAGGCGCTTCAAGTGCTCTCAGTGTGGCTATGCAGCAGTAGAGAAATCCTCTTTGCAATATCACATTGATGCAAAACATACTGGCCTGAGGCGCTTCAAGTGCTTTGAGTGTAACTATGCAGCGAATCGGAAATCTCATTTGCGAGATCACATTGATGTAAAGCATACCTGTGAGAGGCGCTTCAAGTGCTTTCAGTGTAACTATGCAGCAAATCGGAAATTCCACTTGCAATCTCACATTGATAGAAAGCATACTGGTGAGAAGTGCCATAATCGTGAGAAGCGCTTCAAATGCTCCAAGTGTGAGTATGCAGCAACTCAGAAATTACATTTACAATATCACATTGATGCAAAGCATACTGGTGAGAGGCGCTTCAAGTGCTCTCAGTGTAACTATGCAGCAGTACAGAAATCCACGTTTCAACGTCACATTGATACAAAACATACTGGCGAGAGGCGCTTCAAGTGCTCTCTGTGTGACTATGCAGCAACACAGAAATCTTATTTGCAACGTCACATTGATACAAAACATACTGGCGAGAGGCGCTTCAAGTGCTCTNAGGTGGCTTTGCTGCGCATCACTCCACTGTTAGGAAAGTTGAGCCTCTTCACTTGGATGCCGACACAAGCAGGGGGAAAGTGCCCCTTGTCCTCTCGCCAGGATGCAGCAAGGAGGCAACAAGAAGTGCGAGTAACGAAGCCGAAGCTTTGGCAGCTGCCGTGCGCATGGATAGCGACGTGCGCTGCCCAAAATTGCTTACCACAAAAATATCGACGCTAACTAGCCTGTGCCAAAGTAAACGTAGCTCTGAATCTCCGAAGACTTCTGCGGGGACTAAATATATTGCTATTGGAACTGGTGAGAGGCGCTTCAAGTGCTCTCAGTGTGAATATACATCACCATGGAAATCCAAATTACAATGTCATATTGCTGCAAAGCATACAGGTGAGAGGAGATTCAAGTGCTCTCAGTGTGACTATGCAGCAGTAGAGAAATACTCTTTGAAACTCCACATTAATGCAAGGCATACAGGTGAGAGGAGATTCAAGTGCTCTCACTGTGACTATGCAGCAGTAGAGAAATCCTCTTTGAAACGCCACATTGATGCAAAACATACTGGCGAGAGGCGCTTGAAGTGCTCTCAGTGTGACTATGCAACAAATCGAAAATCCCATTTGCGATATCACATTGATGCAAAACACAGTGGTGAGAGGCGTTTCAAATGCTCTCAATGTAACTATGCAGCAAGTCGGAAATTCCACTTGCAATCTCACATTGATAGAAAGCATACTGATGAGAAGTGCCATAATCGTGAGAAGCGCTTCAAATGCTCCAAGTGTGACTATGCAGCAACTCAGAAATTACATTTACAATATCACATTGATGCAAAGCATACTCGTGAGAGGCGCTTCAAGTGCTCTCAGTGTAACTACGCAGCAGTACAGAAAACCACGTTTCAACGTCACATTGAAGCCAAGCATTCTGGTAAGAGGCGCTTCAAGTGCTCTCAGTGTAACTATGCAACGAATCGGAAATTCGACTTGCGAGATCACGTTGATGTAAAGCATACATGTGAGAAGCGCTTCAAGTGCTCTGAGTGTGACTATTCAGCGGGACGAAAATTGATGTTACAACGCCATATCAATGCAAAGCATCCTTATTAGCAACGACAGCATCACTTCCATTGCATAGTGGTCGCAGAAACAGAGTTATCGCTTAATTCGTCGATAACTTTATTTTCACACTCTCCGCCATATGAGACGAGAGAGGATGTGTAGCTGCCGCACTCCCTACTAGGGACCATTCCGCCACACAGAGCGGGCTGTGAGCGCAAGAGAATGAGTACAGCGAGGACCGACAAGGTGTTGGTGACAGAGGTGGAGCTCTACCTCTCTGGTTGATCCCTAGTATGGTCCCGGCCCGGAGTGCGGCAGCTGATTTGAGCTTGAAGGGGGTCATTCGGCTGACATTCAGATCGATAGCTACGCGGCTCGCCGGCACTCCCTGGTCGATTGGGGTGAGGATTCGAGTGTATTCTTCAATGGTATGCTTTCTCTGATCCATTGCGATGCCCTTAATATAATAGTAATAATCCATCGTGTTGCCGTGATGGCCTTTGGTATAGTGCTAAATTAAATGAAAAGCTTTGATAGATCACAGACTGGCCGTACGGCCGAGATTTCTGGGTGTGACGCGGTAGTAAATCAACACACGTGATACCACCTCCTCTCTCCTCTCATATGGCAGGGAATGGGATAATAAAGTTACTGGCGAATTGTGCGGTAATTTTGTGTCTGTGATACAGGGGTTAACTTTGTTTTTGCAGCCACTGTAAATGGTCTGCTTCTCAGAAATCTCCTGCGCACCGTTGTGTTGATGCAAAACATTTGATTAGAAGTGCTGTAGTGAAAGCTACAAATTTTGTCTCCCTGGATAGCTCAGCACGAAGGGGACCGGTGCCAACTTATCTTCGTTCTCCTGCCCGAGGTGCAAAGCTCCCGAACTACTGCATGCTGGCGGTCATGTTATAAATCAGGCATTTGCAACACAGACAACAGGAGCATCATGCCAGCCGGGAAAATCGGGAAAGGCGAGGGTTAACAACACAAAAACTCCCTCCAGAAATATTTCAGACATGCGAACAGTTTTGGTTCTTCGTCGTCATTGTCAGCTCTTCAAGAAAAGAAGGGACGTGCAATGCATTGACCGAAACAATAAACTCGTGCACGAAAGCGTTCCTGCTTCATCTCTCTCCATTGGTAGCACGTCTTCGTTCTTGAGACTGTGGTAGTCTCGTTCTTCTCATTATACGTTCCCTCTCCTCTTTCTTAATTGAACGTACGTCTTCCAGAGTAAAATATTGAATAAAACACTGCTAGAAACTTGAATGCAATTCAAGTCAGCTTACATGCAATATGAGTGCACAGTATCCATGATACTGTCTTCTCTGCTCAAATATCTGCTTCATTGAAGTGCTGATAATTGCGCCTCTGAAACGAAATCTGCTCCCTCAGAGAAAGACAGTGCGCTAGACGAAGTAAATGTCTTCTGCCCTTGAGATAATCTACTACCCGTCGTGAGTGCTCCGTTGATCATCTTCCAAATTTATACGTTGTGACCTCAGAGAAAAAGTTATAGAATCGGACTCCAGAAGCTGCAGATGTATTGTTCCGATTTCAAGAAGTGTTTCAAGCAAGAAGTGTATTATTCAGATAAAGGGTTTCACCATTTTCTGCAACCTGGTCATCAATCTCCACTGTATGAAAACGTAACTTAATTGCAAATTCTACAACCTGGCATATTTTTTCGCCTATTTCCTTAAGAGCGGACACGAAATAGATAAACACCCGAATCTTTTTATTACATTAGGCTCTCATCGCTGTTAGTATGTTGACCTCTGAGTGGCACAATCGAGACTCTTCTTTTATTTTTTTTCTGTGCTAGTCCCCTGCTGTCAGCGGCAGAGCCATGGGAGGATGTTGAAACACTCAATGTACATCCTGACTGTTGTCCTCCATAGCCAAGCGAACCTGGAGCTAAAGAAGCCTTGCTTGACTTGGCAGATTTGCCAAGTAGACTGTACTTCCACCTCTGCCAATCATTTATCTGTGGGATTTTCTCCCCGTTTGCATACTGCGAATACTATCCCTGTTCCCAAAGGTCTCGTTAGAGAGCAAGATGATCAATTATGCTGACAGCTAGCGTGCCCGCGCTGTCATTAAATGACAGCGAATAATTTGTGTTGATCCTTCTTCAATAACCATGCTTTCCTTCATGCAATTGCCAACTTTAAAGATCATCTGGATGAAGGTTCACGGCATCCTGATTGCCCTAATTACTCTGCATCAACACTCTTATTTTCTGACATGAAAATAATTCATTACTTTTGTAGTCAGTTCAGCAACACTGAAAAGAATTGATTCAATTTGGCATCATAGATACCCTAGTGTGTCATATATGTCCGATAGTCTTTTGGTTATTGAAAGCTGTTCCGTCGACAATTGCATCAAAGTTGGAAGAATAGCTGATGCTACAAGAATTTAAACTGTTCCTAATTAAGATACGTTTGCCATCTTCTGCAACCCGGCCTATTTTCTATCTATCAGTTTTCAATGGAGCTTGGGAGGACGACCAGAGCCTCCAACCTGGGCTAATTTCCTATCTATTTTGCTAAAGCGTGACAGAAAATGATAAACCCATAAACAGACAGATAAATACACATCGGTCTTTATTATCTAATCTAATACTAAGAATGACCGTCGTGTGTTTATAAATATATATATAAATATATATATATATATTTATATGTTCGGTGTCACGCTCTTAGCGAAATAGATAAGCGGAAATTAGCCCAGGTTGGAGGCTCTGGTCGTCCTCTCAAGCTCCATTGAAAGTGATAGGCAGAAAATAGACCGGGTTGTAGAAGATGGCAAACGTATCTTAAGCAGGGACAGATGAAATCCCAATNCTGTCAGATGTCGAACTAATCAGTTCTGTCGGTGCTTCGTGCCCTGGTCGGCTAAAGTTTGGAATTTGTTGCCTGCATCAGCTTTTGGTCGTGTTGGCCTGCAGGCTTTTAAGTCGGCTCTTCATGGTTTTTTGCTGGATTTCCTTTAGCAGCGCTTTGGGCTTCCCGGTGTTGCAAATGCTTCATTTGGGTTGTATTACCTGTCCGTGGGAGCCCAAGCGTGAAGTTTAAATAATAATAATAAAGTGATTCAAGCAAGAAGTGTATTATTCAGATAAAGGGTTTCACCATCTTCTGCAACCTGGTCATCGATCTCCACTGTATGAAAACGTAACTTAATTGCAAATTCTACAACCTGGCATATTTTTTTGCCTATTTCCTTAAGAGCGGACACGAAATAGATAAACACACGAATCTTTTTATTACATTAGGCTCTCATCGCTGTTGGTATGTTGACCTCTGAGTGGCACAATCGAGACTCCTCTTTTATTTTTTTTTCTGTGCTAGTCCCCTGCTGTCAGCGACAGGGCCATGGAAGGTGGGTGGAAACACTCAATGTCCATCCTGACTGTTGTCCTCCATAGCCAAGCGAACCTGGAGCTAAAGAAGCCTTGCTTGACTTGGCAGATTTACCAAGTAGACTGTACTTCCCCCTCTGCCAATCATTTATGTGTGGGATTTTCTTCCCGTTTGCATACTGCGAATACTATCCCTGTTCCTAAAGGTCTCGTTAGAGAGCAAGATGATCAATTATGCTGACAGCTAGCGTGCCCGCGCTGTCATAAAATGACAGCGAATAATTTTTGTTGATCCTTCTTCAATAACCATGCTTTCCTTCATGTAATTGCCAACTTTAAAGATCATCTGGATGAGGGTTCACGGCATCCTGATTGCTCTAATTACTGTGCATCAACACTCTTATTTTCTGACATGAAAATAATTCATTACTTTTGCAGTCAGTTCAGCAACACTGAAAAGAATTGATTCGATTTGGCATCATAGATACCCTAGTGTGTCATATATGTCCGATAATCTTTTGGTTATTGAAAGATGTTCCATCGACAATTGCATCAAAGTTGGAAGAATAGCTGATGCTACAAGAATTTCAACTGTTCCTAATTAAGATACATTTGCCATCTTCTGCAACCCGGCCTATTTTCTATCTATCAGTTTTCAATGGAGCTTGAGAGGACGACCAGAGCCTCCAAGCTGGGCTAATTTCCTATCTATTTTGCTAAAGCGTGACAGAAAATGATAAACCCATAACAGACAGATAAATACACATCGCTCTTTATTATATTATAGATGCCCTCTGATGGCAGTGGTAGCTGCTCCCCAGGGTGTGTGACGTTGTTGCCCAGTCTGCAAATAGGGGCCTGCCTCCTATTATTGTAAAGTGCTCAGCCTGGACTATGGAGCTGAATTTTAGTGAGACCAAATCTGTGATTGTCAGTCGGTCCCGGACACCTTTATCGCAACATCCACCGCTGAAGATAGATCACACCTTGCTCCAGGGATCTGGCTCCTTGGAGATTCATGGTATTGTCTTTGATGAGAAGCATTCCTGTGAACCTCATGTTAGGAGACTCGTGTCATGGGCTTCCAGTAAGATCAAATTTCCCCATTAGGTAAATTCTATGTTTGACAAAGGTGTACTCCATGGATGCTTTAGTGATTTTTTGCTTCCTGTGTTGGGAGTATTGCTCACCGGTCTGGGCTTCAGAAGCGGACTGTCACTTGCACCTCCTGAACCCACTAGCTAGCTCAGCCAGTAGGCTGTGCGCTGAGAGTGTTCTGGTAACTGTTTCCCGTAGAAGACGGATGGCTGGACTCTCCAGGTTTATAAAAAGTACACCAATGAGAGGCATTGGTTGTTTGTATTCTTTTGTCAAAGTCCCCAAGGTCTTTGAGAGAGTTATACTTGCTACGGTTGATGCCCAGTACTTCACTTTGGAGAATCTTAGGAGCCGCACTCATCAGTATGTTCGGTGTTTAGTGCTTTTTTCAGTTTAATTTGAAATTCATTGCCGGCATCTGGTTTTGATCGTGCAGTCTGCGGGCATTGACGTTAGCTATTGATGGCATTCTGCTCGACTTTTCTTGGCATCGTTTCGGGCTCCCCTGGTGTTGTATAATGCTTCAGTTGGGTTGTATTACACGTACTTGTCCATGGTGGCCTGAGCATAAAATTTCAATAAGAATAGCTATGCTAGATTAAATACAAAACATGTCACACATGCTCAGTCGTTGTACATGCACGTAACAGTGGTCGTTGTATATTCATATGCAGTTTGTGACATGAAATTGTAACTGGAAGAGTGCACATGTTGACTCAATATGTGAATCGTAATTTTTACATTGTGTCAAATAATTACGGTATATGACGAATAAATTTGTATGGTTATAAATATCCAGCTGTGTCAAACGCCTAATGTTATTTTGAGACTTCCTGTAGTATGAAAGTATTATATTCTTCGTCAGACTTTGCACCAAAACTCAAAAATTCTAACAAGTAATTTTTTTGACAATTAGGACCTAAGTGAGGTTAAAGACACCCAAAAACGCCCCTGGCTACAGCACTGGAGGCCGTCATAAAACTTGTCCATGTACTTCAGCATCAACTCCAACCTCACCCCGAGACACTCCAAATTCTCCAAGTAAACGTCCCCTGATCCGTCGGCTCTAAACTGAAGTTCGGTGAACTAACTTGTCCAGCAATGCGGTGCGCATGCGCAGTAGCAGCTAGCAGGTTTCCCCAAACTAAGAGGAAGAGAAATCTTGAGACAACCCTACCTTATATTTCGGCCGCTTCTGTGTCTCTATAGGAGCTTTGAGTTTCCTGGGTTTTAGCATACATTCTCCCATACAGGATTACGGTGCTGTAAGTACTCTTGATATATAACTGTAAACAGTCCTCTGACAAACTTGCATTTTTGAAGAAAATGCACAGGCAATGTTCAGAATTTTTTGCAAAAAAACTTTCTTCAGCAGAATTATCAAACTTACATTGCGAAAATAATGCCGTTTCCTCGTTAGAAATGAATAGAATTTCAACTGGTTAACACATGGAATCGTCCCCATGCGCTGAAAAATGTAGAATTTAATAGTAAACAATACCATGAGAACGACAAATATTTATCATCATGCACGAAGAGAATTTTTTCTCAATTCGCTTTACGGTTACGCAAAGAGATGAAAGTGCCGCGATTTATACTTGGGATTTGTCTAATTTGTCTCCGCTTACCAGTAAGTGCTTAGAAATGTAATACACAAGTGTTTTTACTGCTTGAGGTAATACAGGATGCTATTACTTTACGAAACTGTTTTTCCCGAACCTGCTTCGTAGGTCCATAAGCACTACAGAGCGGGTTACGGCAAGGGCGACAGAGCTACACCACATTGTGGATTGTTCTATTCCCGCTAGGGTATGATTTTTTTATATTCTAACCAATGAAATGTGAAGGTTGAGGTGTAGTTCTATGTGCTTCAGATTCAAATGAACTATAGTACTTTTTTATGTCCCTTTTATAAATGCATGTTACCAAACACTCCACTGCTCACTCGTCCGGCTTTTTCTGTAATTTAGAATAATTTGACTGCCTGCTGTACTGTTTTTTTCCGTTTGCGTTTTGTCAATGCTCCAATTACTTTTAACAATCACTGCAAATTTAAACATTTTGCATCCGTTTTAACCACACATGTACAACTGTTAGCCAATTTGCAGAACTGCTCTAAACAGCTATGCAAAACGTGTAAACTGTTCATGAAAAACTTGAATTAACCAATTGAAGAGTTTGGTATCCCATTAAAAGTTCAAGAAAGAGCTCGCATAATAATTTCAAAGTTTGCAGTCCAACTGAGCATAGTACACCCTACAGCTGTTAAACTGTTAACAGTTTCAACGTTTTGCTAATTCTTTAAGTAGTTCTGCCAAATGATTAACTGTTATACAGGTGTGATTTAAACGGGTGTAAAATGTTTAAATTTGTGGTGATTGTTTAAAGCAATTAAAGCATTAATACAATGCTAATGGGAAAAACAATATTTGCTTATGCTGTAACGTCAGTCAGTACTCAAAATGGTTACTTATAAATAATCAACACATAATTTTTACACAAATGTGTGATACAAATTTTGTGGGGAATAATAAAGTAAAGTTATGAAATAATCCTCTCCATAAAAAACTCATATTTCATCGCCTTCTTCGATTTCTTTATACATAAGATACTGCCTTTTAAAATTACAGACTTTATAAATAAGATTTGAAGACGCTTTTCCTCCTAAGAAAGTTTCAACGCTTTAACTCACTGAATTGAGTCAGTTAGCCTGCATTTTTTTCAGTAACGATAACTGAAATTTAATAGCAAGTTAGCTCTCAAATTCACAAACCAAATTAGCAAAGTGGTTAAAATATCGGCTAAGCATAGCACAAGACTTCAGACCAGAGGCGGGTTCGAAACTGATCTGGCGCATGCTTTTTCAATCAATCAACTTTATTAAGTACTCACAGGGGTGGTACAATAGTTATATTAAACATAGCTTATCACTAGACTTAAATTAGATACAGAGAGCGCTTGACAGCGTTAGTACACATTATACTGCTTTATGGCTCATTGTTTGGCCTCTGTTTGGTAAGAGTATGCGCTGCCATCGGCTATACATATTTAACAGTTTGTAGCAAAGGCCATCACAGACCACGTTTATCAGCGAATTAGCTGGTTTTTTGATCCTGTTTTGGAGACTGAAACCACATTTCCTTGTTCTGACTTGCAAACAGTCAGTATACTTATGAGCAAATATCACACTAGCACTATACGACCTCGGTACATTCATAAGCCGGCAAAATATGTCATTAAAAGCCACTCGTAGGCGCCCAATGGTCTTCTGCTTAAAGTTCAACCAAAGCGAGTTACTCTACATAAGGTAACAATAGCTACGAAACAACTGACCCTTGACCTCTTCAGAACAGTAACAAAATTTCCTCACTAGCATGTTGCCCACTGCGTGTAGCTTCCGAGTTTCTTTCTCTATGTTCTGGTTATCACGAAAATCAGCAGTGATTTTGTGGCCCAGATAAGAGAAGTTGTTTACATAATTGAGCTATAGGCCATTGAGATATGTCACTTCATCGGCCGGCAGATCTGTTTTTTGTTTCCTAGGTTTAATGTACATGCAGACAGTTTTCACAGTATTATATTCAATGCAAAGTTTACTAGCTTCATTTTCACAAATAGTAAGTAGTTTTTGGAGTCCGCTGGAATGGGGAGCTGCAAGAACCATGTCATCAGCATAGCTTAGCGCATTTACTG
>LQNS02277964.1:12817853-12828533 GCA_001587735.2 Parhyale hawaiensis | reverse complement strand
AAGGTAACCTACACAAACCCCCTGGGGGCGCTACTCCCCATAACATAGGATGGGCGAACCTAACTAACCTAACCCTATGGCCCATCCTATGCCCTCGGAGGGGGATGCGCTTTTGTTTTTTGTTCAGATAGTTACAAAGCATACCCATATATATCATCATATACTGCATTAGTGCGCAAACTGTACCATGCATCTTTCGCACACAGAATCACTGTTTAGAGAAAAAACCAGCAAGCAGAGTGTGACGTCACGAACCATACGAGTGGGGTGAACCAAATCACCGATTCCCAGAAACTGACTCACCGAACCCCTGGGGTTTCATCAAACCCAGGTTAAGAACCACTGATCTAGTTTCAATAAATCTTCACCGTTGGGAAGATCACGGCTGGAATATCTTCCCAGCTAACAATGACATACAGGCAAGCATGCAAGATTATTAGAGGTTTAGCTATAATTGAATAGATTAGTTGTTTAATCTACCCAAGACTAAACTATGGTATTTCAAAAAATGGAAAAGGAAGGAACACGTAGTGTGTGATAAAAACTTAGAACCCATACACAAAGGTGTTCCTGCATAGGATCAATGCACATGGGCACAGCAAGTCAGGAAAGCAGAGGAAAAACAGAATAAAGCACCAAGAGCACAAGTACAAAAACGGAAAGCAGTTAAGAGGACACAAAAAACAGACGTCCTGAAGCCTAAGGTAACCTACAGGGTTTTCCTAGGGTCGTTGCTCCCCGTGATATCGCACGGGTAAACCGAACCCCACGGCTCATCCTATTTCCCGTGTTTTCACCTGAGGGTGCAACAGATTGCACACCGCGCATCTATACCTCCTCCCAACCTTGCTGGCCAGGAGTAACATCGTCAGGAGACCACATCGATCACCGATATAACTCAGCTTTATTCATTACCTCAGCCAAGGAAGTTAGGTTTTTGTCGAGTTTGTTTTGCTTTCAAGAAGTAATAGACGGATCTTTTCAAATACACAATGATTATAAGGGAAGTTGGAACAGGTGAATAACTTTTGGTGAAGATCAGTTCACCGTTTGTATGTTTTTCTTGGTAGCATAACTCGAATAGTTATGAATGGATCCTTAAGAAAGTTTCAGGCGTTGTTGGGTTTGTTACCAGGAGCAATAACCAAATTTTTGTGCCGATTTGATCGTTCGTTGGGTTGTCTGTCTTTATGTTTGTTTTAATTTGTCAGTAGCATAACTCAAAGAAAACTTATGAACAGATCTTAATGAAATTTGTAGAAATTGTTAGAAATGTTAAAATACACCAATGATCAAGTTTTGTGATGGTCGGTTGGTAAGTTTGTGTGTTTGGCTAATGTTTGTCAGAACATAACTCAAAAAGTTACACACGGATCTTCAAGAAAATTACAGAAGCTGTTATTACTGCCAAGAGGCGCAAATGATCTAATTTTGGTGATGCTAAAGAGGAAATCCTAGTTATTAGGACCAATTTGAATTTTTTGGTAACACTGCTTTGTTTGGAGGAGGTATGCGCTCTGAAGGTGCTCTAGTTATCCTTTTTCTCACCTCTCGCGCACTTGACACCGTTTAGAACCTAGCCCAGGGGATCATACTACCTTCACCTCCTGATACCTGCTTAGCAAAGGTAAATCGTTACAATTTTCGATGTTTGATTAAACTTATAAAGCGTTTCAATAGGTATTAATGTGCTTAACCTGTGTCTCTCTTTTTGGAAAGTTTTTCAGGTCGCGGTCAGGTTCTCCGGGGGTGGCCTCAGCCAGTCCGGCACATCGGCAGCCCGCGAGGTCGCCAGCCGAGTGGCCACGTCCTCCGCCATATGGCGTCCGGGACAGCCAGCCGTTGGTCACCTCGAGGCGTGTGCTGTCTCCGCTCATCATGCCGACTTGTGAAGCCGTCGGGGCAGGTCACCTGGTGCCTGCTCTCTCCCTTCAGCTTCACTTGCATCGACACCAACTCTCCCAGCGAGCTTTGCTTCGTCCTTATTTCTGTCCCCTAGATGTAATTGTATTGAAAAACAAGTTACAAAAAAAAACTTACAAGAATAAAAAACTTATAAGAGAGAGAAAAAAACGCACAAAATTCAGGGTGTGGGTCTCACTCTTGCCCTGGTGACGCTGAATCTATGGCTAAAGCTATGGAGGTCGATCTGGGGTGGCGGTGCAGGCTCGCTACCTGTTGCGAACGTTGGTATGGACCTGACATGACGTCGAAGTCTAGAATGTATGATTGTATCAGTACCTCGTTTCAACAGCAAGAGTGTTTAAAAATACAAAAAAAGGAAAAAAAATAGATATCGGCCACAGTTAGAGCGAGCCGCTTGCAGGCCTACGGTACAATAGGGTGGGGCCGCCGAGCCCCTTCCAGACTGGACAAAGGAAGCTTCCTTTATCCTAGCCTGTCAAGGCAAAAAAAAAAAAAAGCAACTGCAGGGTGCAGAGCACAGCCTTGACTCTAGTAACCAGGCCTTTGGGTGGCTTTGCACCTGTTGCGAGTGCTGGTATGGGCTTGGCATGGCATCCAAGTCTACAGCAATGTCTCACTTTCAACGACCGTAGAATCAGAACTCCTCTCGGCAGAAAGACTCGGGCTAGACTGTGAGGAGCTCCGTACTGCAACCCCCTTCTTTCCAACGAAGTGTTGCCATCTACGATGGTCCCGCCTTCGTAAGAGGAAGCTACCCCGGTGGGGCAACACTGAGCTGGGAAACTGCTAGGCGCAGCTCTCAGTCGACTTTCAGGCTTTAGCCCGTGTAGTCGACCAGCTCCTGCGGCGTGTTGGGTAGGGAATGGGCATGGCCCCCAGGTCTGCAAAAGCACCTCACCTCCGTAGGAGCAACCGCCACATAGTTCCACATCATCTGTGCTGATGAGGTTCGCAGGCAGAACAGAGTTTCAGCAGTTTCAGGGACTATCATCTTCATCATCCCTGGTATATAATTTCCCTAATGAAAGGGGAATCGAGGTACCCTCCGTCCTCTTGAAGACGGGTCCGTCTAACTTTTCAGCCTTCCTGGATCTAAGGCGATTGGCCCAGAATTCATACCTTATATTGTAAAATTCTGCCAGTTAGTAAGGAGAACCCTTACTGCCAGGTCTCTCCAAATTAAAAAACTATAAAAGTGGAGAAAAGAAAAAAAGCAGCTTCTCAGTTTTCTAATTATTTGTTACAGAAGTTGTTTCTAGTTGACTACACACAGCGGTACTAAATACAAAAATAAACATCAGCCACCATGAGAGAGAGTATCAGAGAGTCCCAGAGTCCCAGAGAATATCAGAGAGTCCGGTGAAGGGATAATACATTGAGAGCTACAAGTCTGAAACAAAAATGAGGAAAATTGGTAAATATCGAAATAACCACTTCACAGTATTGCAATAAAAAATAAAGCCAATACTATCGCAATCACTATAAACTTGAGGTCAAACGTAGCACTACAATGATCGACACCAGCGCCTCTACCGTCAATAGATTTAGTATAGCAAGGCCGCTCCCGTGCTGCCCCTGCAACGCCCTTCGCTAATCTAAGCATTGGTTTGAAACTTTTTGTATCATAAGGGCAAAAGGAGGAAAGAAAGAAGGGCAAAAGAAAGAAAGAAGGGCGAAAGAAAGAAAGGCAAAAGAAAGAAAGGCATAAGAAAGAAAGGCATAAGAAAGAAAGGCAAAAGAAAGAAAGGCATAAGAAAGAAAGAAAGAAAGAAAGAAAGAAAGAAAGAAAGAAAGAAAGGCAAAAGAAAGAAAGAAAGGCAAAAGAAAGAAAGAAAGGCAAAAGAAAGAAAGAAAGAAAGAAAGGCAAAAAGAAAGAAAGAAAGGCAAAAAGAAAGAAAGGCAAAAAGAAAGAAAGGCAAAAGTAAAGAAAGAAAGGCAAAAAGAAAGAAAGAAAGGCAAAAAGAAGGAAAGGCAAAAGAAAAAGAACGGCAAGAGAAAAAGAAAGGCAAAAGAAAAAGAAAGACAAAAGAAAAAGAAAGACAAAAGAAAAAGAAAGGCAAAAGAAACAGAACGGCAAAAGAAAGAAAGGCAAAAGAAAGGCAAAAGAAAAAGAAAGGAAAAAGAAAGGCAAAAGAAAAAGAAAGGCAAAAGAAAAAGAAAGGCAAAAGAAACAGAAAGGCAAAAGAAAGAAAGGCAAAAGAAAGAAAGACAAAAGAAAGAAAGGCAAAAGAAAAAAAGAAAGGCAAAAGAAAGAAAGGCAAAAGAAAGAAAGGCAAAAGAAAGAAAGAAAGAAAGGCAAAAGAAAGAAAGAAAGAAAGAAAGAAAGGCAAAAGAAAGAAAGAAAGAAAGAAAGAAAGGCAAAAGAAAGAAAGAAAGAAAGAAAGAAAGAAAGAAAGAAAGGCAAAAGAAAGAAAGAAAGGCAAAAGAAAGAAGGAAAGGCAAAAAGAAGGAAAGGCAAAAAGAAGAAAAGGCAAAAAGCAGGAGAGGCAAAAGAAAAAGAATGGCAAAAGAAAAAGAAAGGCAAAAGAAACAGAAAGGCAAAGGAAACAGAAAGGCAAAAAAAAGGCAAAAGAAAGAAAGGCAAAAGAAAGACAGAAAGGCAAAAGAAAGAAAGGCAAAAGAAACAGAAAGGCAAAAGAAACAGAAAGGCAAAAAAAAGGCAAAAGAAAGAAAGGCAAAAGAAAGACAGAAAGGCAAAAGAAAGAAAGGCAAAAGAAAAAAAGGCAAAAGAAAGAAAGGCAAAAGAAAGAAAGTCAAAAGAAAGAAAGGCAAAAGAAAGAAAGAAAGAAAGGCAAAAAAAAAAAGAAAGAAAGAAAGGCAAAAAAGAAAGAAAGGCAAAAGAAAGAAAGGCAAAAGAAAGAAAGAAAGGCAAAAGAAAGAAAGGCAAAAGATAGAAAGAAAGGCTAAAGAAAGACAGGCAAAAGAAAGATAGGCAAAAGAAAGAAAGAAAGAAAGGCAAAAGAAAGAAAGAAAGAAAGGCAAAAGAAAGAAAGGCAAAAGAAAGAAAGAAAGGCAAAAGAAAGAAAGAAAGGCAAAAGAAAGAAAGAAAGAAAGGCAAAAGAAAGGCAAAAGAAAGAAGGAAAGGCAAAAAGAAGGAAAGGCAAAAAGAAGAAAAGGCAAAAAGCAGGAAAGGCAAAAGAAAAAGAATGGCAAAAGAAAAAGAAAGGCAAAAGAAACAGAAAGGCAAAAGAAACAGAAAGGCAAAAAAAAAAAGAAAGGCAAAAGAAAGACAGAAAGGCAAAAGAAAGAAAGGCAAAAGAAAAAAAGGCAAAAGAAAGAAAGGCAAAAGAAAGAAAGGCGGAAGAAAGAAAGGCAAAAGAAAAAAAGAAAGGCAAAAGAAAGAAAGAAAGAAAGGCAAAAGAAAGAAACCCGAAAAGAAGGAACAATAGAAAGAGGGATAGACAGGAAGGAAGACTTTAGGAAGGACACCAACAAGTCGACAGGATCAAGGAACCCTAGCACGAGTGTGTTCCAACACCGGATCTAAGCGCACGGGAACAGCAGGACAAGAAGGAAGAGGAAGCATAGGAAATTACATCAACAGAAAAATAAAAACGGAAAGATATACCAATCGCAAAGGAGAATTATTGTTCGACTGCGAAGCTAGGACAACCCACAAAGCTGCCCTGGGACGCGGTTCCCATACCTTGAAATGGCGAACTTAACTAACTTTGCCCCATGGCCCAACCAATAGCCTCTGAAGGGAAATATTTCCCATGATTACCCCGTTACACGATAAAACGTTATTCCCTGCATAGAACACTATATTCTTGGACAGAAACACCTTCCTAAGCCATAAGTTTAGATAATAAACAGTGAAAAATAATTACTTTAAACAGGAGCGCTTTGCAACACACCTGCTCGCTCAACTTACCAAACACAAATGACGTATGTCTTCCGGTTCCGCATCGAACTTTCATGCTAACTTAACACTTCTTACTAATCATACATCAGCCATTTTCGTTAAATGTACGAAGCTAAAAACACATCACAAGACAGAGTACTAAGTGTTAGAACTGCACGTCTCACGCAGTGGCAATTGCATTGGAAAAATAGGAAAGAACAGCTGCAGAAAGAACAGCCAGAAAGAACAGTCGGAAAGAACAGTCGGAAAGAACAGTCGGAAAGAACAGTCGGAAAGAACAGCCGGAAAGAACAGCCATAAAGAACAGAAAGATTAAAATATGACTTGAAAGACAGGCTACATCTACATGCAGACTTTTCAGTCCGTTACAATATCATCCTCATTGGGTTTAATTCACTCCACACCCGCCACCACTTCACGACTCTTTCACGATCGTGCCACCATAATGAGCCAAATCAGCCGGAATCCCGGCCTTATTCCACTTATGAAGCCGTCGGGGCAGGTCATCTGGTGCCTGATCCCTCCCACCGGCGCATTAGTTATTCCCTCACATTACTTATGAGGGATTGCCAGCTGCGGTTGCCCACACCTTCTAGCATGGCTGTTCTTGAAGTAGTCCTCTACTATCAAAGCCATTCTCGCCAAGGCAGTTCTCTACATAACCACGCCATACTCAGTTGCGCGGCGAGCAGAGCACAGCCTCGCCCATTCCATATCACCGGCCCTGCTATCTCATTCGGGATCCTCTAGTACCGTTCGATCTTTTCTGTGGTTCGACTTCTCAACCACATGGCCACCGGCACGATTGTATATCCATGCTCCGCACCAAAACCAAATCCACAGAGTTGCGCGGCCATTACGAATTCAACATTGTTGTGCGGAGGCTTTTCATAGGCCCATGCAGCCACCATAAATCGACCCGTGCTCAACACGTCGTTCCCAACCTTGAACACGAGGTACAACGCGTGGAATATTCAAACTCTCTCTACCCCCAACCCTTTTATTGGTTGAGGGCCTTGGTAATGAAGACCCACGCCTCCGCAGCCCCTGTCGCTATCTGACGTTTCCTTCTCTGAAAAACTACAGAGCAGAGTCAACTCCCTCGAGGGTTACTTCATGAGAGGGCTTCGCAAAATTTCCTACGCAGACTCCTCGACCGATAGCTCCGCTGGATGCTACTCAAGTACACACAGGTACCATGAACAATTCTGTCTCGGGAGAAACACCCTGAGCAGTTTCGTAGACTTGGTCCCCCCAGCAGATACTCGTAAGAAAATAATTCCTTGACCTCACCTCTATGAGTAATTCCCCAACAGGAGCAAAGCTCGATGTCCCCAGAACCTATCGGGGACGCGGCGCCCCAACGCCGTGTACGCGGACAATCCAGACTTTGGCCCATACAGATCGCAGATCGTGTCAAAGACTCTTCAAAACTAGCTAAACTTACACTCTAGCTGGAGCGCACAAGTGCTACATAACGGCCCTCACTAGCGACCTAAACGTCGAGTGGGCCACTGCGCCCTGGTGTAACCACATATGAGCGCTTATGAGCGGATAAGCCACATAAAGTTGAGGGAGTTCTATATCACCATCAACGTCCAGTCTTCTCAAAAACTCTGCGTATAGCTACCTAATGGCTTATGTTACACGCATTAACTCTCTAAATTTGACCACAGTCTTCGGACGACACAGCATACCGTCAGAAAACGGTCTTTCAAGCAATTTCAAGATTGCACTATAGATCTAACAGGTACCGTACCAGCACACCACCACCGGTTCATGAGTCCAGCAACCAGGGCTGCGCTACTTCTGCATACTCTCAAACCCGAGTTCAGAGCTCTAGTTTGAGGTGACGTGAACTACGTGCCACAGTTTTACTTGCAGGACAGGGTCCCCTAGCTAGCTCATCGCGCTGCCAGAAGAATTACTACACCTATAGACACCGCCTCAGCTACTGAACTTAACAATAACCATCTTGCTTCGAAGATTTATGGTCATTGCGCGAAACGCATCATTGCCAAACAGGCAACCCCTATTCGCTCTCGAGAGACCCATGTAGTGCACTCGACACCTGCACTTTCTAACCGTTGTAAAGTTACATAGGTACAAACGGTGGGCGTAACACATCTGGTGCCTCCGAGACTTCAGGTCCTGCGCCGAATCTTTCCAATACTGTTGTTCCCTTTACCGAACAGCAGATCGTTCATGAGGAAGGCAGCTATTGTCTCTCATTATGCTCTCAGGAGCACTCCCATTCTAAGGAATTTAGTCACGTCGAGACAGTATCGCAGCACCTACATCAGCTAGGCCTTCTCTTTTTTATTATTATTAAAACTTCACGCTTGAGCTCCCACGGACAGGTGATACAGCCCAAATGAAGCATCTTGTAACACCGGGAAGCCCAAAACGCAGCTAAAGGATATCCAAGAAAAAAACCATTGACAGCTGACTTAAACGCCTGCAGGCCAATCCGACCAAAAGCCGATGCCGGCAATAAATTTCAAACCTTAACCGACCAGGGCACGAAGAACCGACAGAACTGACTAGTGCGACATGCGACAGCCTCCAAAGTGAAAGAGTGCGCTCCGCACGCAGCACGAGTCTCTTTCCAAAATACCTTGAGGGCAGGGAGAGAAGAATACAACCAATGCCTCTCATTATTGTACACCTTATAAAACATACATAGCTCTGCCACTCTTCTCCCGTGGGACAGGTTCACTAGATCATTATCATCGCACAGCCTGCGGTCCAACAGACACAAGTGAGTGTCAGCAGCTGAAGCCCAGACCGGTGAGCAATACTCCAACACAGGCAACAAAAACGCATAAAAACATCTGCGAGCAACCTGACTGTCACCAAACACAGAATTCACCTTACGCATGAGCATAATCTTAGGAGAAGCACGTGACACCAACCTATTATGCGGCTCAAAAGTAAGCTTCCCATCAAAGACAACACCAAGAATTTCCAAGGAGCTAGGCTCTTGAAGCAAAGTGCCATCACTCTACAGTTTGGGATGCTGCCGTACAAATGTCCGAGACCGACTGATAATCATCGACTTGATCTTACTGGCATTCAACTTCATACTCCAGGCCGAGCACCATGCACTAATGCGTGACAAGTCCCTATTCAGAGACTGAGCGACAGCGTCACGCAGACGAGGAGCAGGTATTACTGCCACCATATTGGAATCGTCGGCATAGTTGATCATCGTGTTTTCAAGCGAAGAGAACATGTCACTAGTATAGAGAACGAACAGCGGGCCGAGCACACTGCCCTGGGGGACACCAGACACAACCTCGACTGAGGGACGTTACACTCTCTTTACGGTAAGACCCCACAGCACTGGGGCGTTGCAAGCGATCGCCTAGTCCTTACATACCTCAACGTGAGGGAGCCATCACAGTCATAAACGGTCTTTAAAGCTACTTACGCAATATCATCGTTGCGACAGACCGAGAGTTCGAATTGCTTCCACCATCCACCGAATCAACGGTAAAACCGTATTACCGGCTGAGTTCGTTGCCCAAACAGCGCAGCTCTGTGCCTTTGAAGAAGGTAATTATACACTACCCGTACTTCAAGGCATCCTAATGCGGGATAACGCTTGATTGTCTCCTTCTCATCAAGTAATTCACCTTAATCCCCTCAACAGGCTTAGATCAACTGTGTGTATGACGTCTACACTCAGCTACACCCACTAGGCGCCGCGATAACACGGCCGCCGTGTTGGATTCGTCCAGAACACTGCGAGGCCCATTCCGAAAGATCAGATTAGCCTAGGCCCCGGCCAACACAGTACTTAAGCGCTGGTCAACTTGATACGGCGGATTAACGCACCAAAACCCGTTCAGATCTTCAAACCAACGGAATAATCCTACAGATTACACCCTCTCCAGGGTCGTCCCAAACCGGGCTCAACAGGTCAGGAGCTCGTAGTTGATTCCTGAGGGGCTCACAGGCCTTAGGTGCTCAGAAATAACGCACATCGGACCGGCGGAAAATGATTCCCCTAAAAGCATGATTACGTGATTTTATAACAAATTATACTAACACTGGTAGAATAATTAAAATCTCTCCGCGTTTGGAAGTAAACCCTTCACGCAGTATTAAATTAGTTAGCGTGAACACGATCATGAAGTATCGTTTGGAAACAGTCCACCATATCCAACCGACGGACTTAACTCTCTCTTATTCGTCCAAACTAAACCACCGAGTGGGGTACATGTCACTCCCCTATCATATAAGAAGTTTGGCGCCTCACCTCTAGACAAGGTGCAGCTTGGCAACTGCGAACTGGATTAAAGCCTAGGATTACAAGAGCAAAGCAGCTGCATCGGTGCCCGGCTGTAGCTTCAGAGCGGTCCACCGTATGCACTTCCATGTAATCCGACTCCACGTACAACCCATAGCATCGTAACAAGACATCATCGCGTCATACCTAGCTACCCAAGGAGTGAACTGCCATACGTCTATTACCCTCAAGCCATATCGAAGCAGTTACCAAACGAAATAGCACACCCATTATAGGGTGTGCTGATGGAATGCCCATCATTCGCCGTCGGGACTCCCAACTGACTCTCCTAACGTGACTTTTTGAAAACGAGAGCTCGAACCATATTTGAGCTCTTGAGTCGGTCTAACCACCATCTCCCCTCTACTTCTTGTGCATGAATACTGGACTAGATAGCCCACCGTTAGCTATGCTCCAACATCGCCGAGTTCGTTGATATACGTCCTCACTACCAGGGTTGCGGAGTCGGAGTCGGCAGGAGTCGGAGGATTTTAGGTGGAGTCGGAGTTGGAGTCGGAATCTCACTTGCTCTAGGAGTCGGAGTCGGAGTCGGAATTTTTAGCCCGACTCCGACTCCGGAATCCCACTTATAAAC
>LQNS02277964.1:12752724-12766019 GCA_001587735.2 Parhyale hawaiensis | reverse complement strand
ACCAAGAGGATGGACTTGATATATGACACATCGAGTCCCTGAGTTGAAGAATAAGTGTGGTGTTACCATGCTAAAATATGAACGTTTCACGGGTCCGTCTGAAGGAGTTGCAAAGCCGTGAAAGTTTCAGGGGTCCAGCTAGTTTTATATAATGCAGGCATTTTTATCCCCATGACAGCTTGTGTGTTAGTTACTTTTTTGTCAGAAATGCAGAAAATGTGAGGTATTTGTACTCTGAACACATAAATTTGATGGCAACCACAATTAAGTAAGTCAGTTTATCCAAAAATGTACATAAAATTTAGTTCATAGCCCAAAGATGGGCAGCATCTTCTCAATTGATTCAGTGTTACGGTCAGCATGATTATGAAACCTTGCGTTCCTGCTCTGAAACTCTGGTGCAGACACAATGCATATGTTCTGAAATGGAACCCAATAGGTAATCTGATGAATAAAAGAAGGCCACGAGAAAAGTCCAGTCTTAGAATGTTTCATGAAGTTGACAAAGATATTGCAGTTTTTATATAACCAGTCAACAATGCAGTCTACAAATCAATCCTTGTGATAAATGCACGCGACATGCTTTCCCGGCTGTAATTCAGCATCAGTCACAACTTGTTGCTCTTACCTACAACTTCAAAATGATCATCAGCAGAGATCCTTTTCATTTTTAATGAGGCTGTTAATAGATTGAATGTTCCAATGAACACTTTTGCAGTGGTGAAGCGAAGCAGAGTATCTCTGTCGGTCGCACTTAGACTCGCATAGCCAAGGCTTCTCCATGACAGGAGGACAGGTCAGAGTCGTCACATTCATATAAGACAGATAAGTACTCTTCAATTTTTTCAAAATTTCATCATTTTTCCATGATTTGTGAGGTATTTCCTCAGTATTCATGCCAAAATCTGAGCTGAATTCGCTGTTAAGCGTTTCTGTGATGTTTAGACGAAGTCTCCGATTTTTTTTTATCTGGTCATGCCTCCTTGTACCCTTCATCCTTATTCTTCCTTGCAGCCTATATCAGGCCGGCCAGCAAACTCCAGCTTCACGTGAGTTGTACGACGAGCGATTATTCTTTTGAGGTCTCCAAAAAGGATGGGCTTTGGGAGGGTCTGAAACTCCAGAGGTACTCTGCTTCGCTTCACCACTGCAAAAGTGTTCATTGGAACATTCAATCTATTTGCAGTGGCTTGCTCCGCAGAGTACCTCTGTCAGTAGCACTGATATACCCACAGCAAAGCGGGAGCGGCGCAGGGAGGGTTTTTGGAGCTCCTTTATGGAGAGTGCTGGCTCTTGCAAGTGCTGTTCTGCGTTCGTGAAGGCCCTTAGTTTGAAGTTGGCAGCTTCCCCTGTGAACAGAATGCAGAACAAACAAACCGCTCACCAGCTGACTGCAGGCAACTGCTTCTCCCCTGTACTCTTTTATTTGATATATTTATTTAACTAATGGGATCCCTTTCGGGTTCCTGTCCGTTAGACATTTGATTATTTGTGTAAAGCAATGGGAACAGTTGCCTGTAGGTAGGATGCCTTGCGACCACCCCTGGAGGTTAATTTTTCTGTGGGATTAGAGGAGACCGTATAATATGACACACACAGCCAAGTAATTTTAAGCGCTTACCGCTCTGTCAGGAACGGCTTCCTCGCTGTTGTGGAGACGTGGTTTTGTCGACCTAGTCTAAATAAGTCGCTATGACTCCCATGGCGAGCACTGGCGTTGCCTCCTCCAAATCTCTGGTTCTTCTTGAAGATCCGTGGTAGACTTCGATTTTTCTCAAGTTTCATAGTGATAGAGCGGCTCGGAAACAGTGCTTAACCTGTTGCACCAGCACGCGAAGTCTCCAGGTGGGGTAAAAAATTTTTTTTTTCAGCAAAGCCCCTCAGAGGCTGACTCAGTCAGAATTGCTATGTATGCTCTTGTGTAAGTCTAAGAGCTATCTTGTTAGAGACTGTTCTGTACTTAGTCTAGTATCTTAGTAGACTGTAGTACTGTATTGTAGCACACTAACACGTTTCTGTGCATATTAGTATAAGTATTCGAAAAAATCTGTTAACTCTGAATCTGCTTTCTTCACAGCAGCTAGAGTAAGCTCTCAGATTTTTTTTATCACGAGCAAGACCCTTCAGGGTCTGTGTTAAATCGCCACACCTGGACCTGCGCTAAGGGAGCTCTGGGGCTTCTCCAGAGCATAAGATGGTGGTGCTTTACAATTACTCCCAAGTCCCTCACTGCAATGAAATAAGGGCAGGACATATACCGTAGCTCACCCAACCCGACTGTCTCTCTCAAGTGCACGAGGGCGTGAGGTGTGTCAGGTAACAGGAAAAATAAAAAACTTCCCCAAATTTTTTTCTATATATATACAAGCCAACCCCAAATTTACGTCTCGGGGGAGTTGTTCCTGTACCCGAACTTTTACAGGGATTTAACACAAGTGCATAAAGTTAGTCAACAGACTAATCTTTTTTAGCTGTTACCAGCTCTTGTTCCATGCTGCCGGTGGAGCTTTTTGACGAAAAAGATGTCCTGCGTTGGCCCTGTAGTCGCGATCCGCCCAGGGACCAGACTAGGTTATACGTCTGAGGGCTGTCCGTCGTTACATTGTACTGTACTCCAAATTCGCCCACTGAAATCGCGGTTGGCGTGCTATGTGTAAACCACTGCACCCGCTGGTTGCGTTGGCCCCTCGGGACGATTGTGGGGCTTATTGCTAGCAACTTAGAATATGCCGTCTTCTAGGTTCTGAGACCGAAAACTTCGTTGGTCCGGTTCCCCGGTGCTTGTGGGGCCCGGTCTGGCGGATTTGCCGTTCAGAGAGAACACTCTGCGTAAGGAGTTATGGCAGTTCTCCGTGAAGTCTTAGAACTTAGTCCATCTGCGGTTATAGCCTTGTGCTCCGGCATAGAGGATATGCAGGGGAGAAATAGATAAGCCGTGACAATAGGGTATCGTCATCGGAGAGAGGCGGTGCGGTCGTCATGACAACAGTCCCGTCACCGTAGTGAAGGAGCTAAGAATCTGTAAGGTGTCGGCGGATCCCTTTTGTCGATGTAGTGATCGCAAAGGGAGAAGAGCTCGAGGAAATGTATCCTCTTCAATGCTCTTTTCAGTCGGTACTATGTCCGATTTTACCTTAGTGTCTGTTTCCTAGGACACCTGCTTGGTTGGGTTCCAACTCGCCATCCGCCTATACCCCTCTATAACCGTAGCTAGGAAAGCGGCACTAACACTGGCAGCTAACCTGGTTTTCTCCGGTAGTTCCGTCTTGCGACACTTTGGCAAAATCCGTTGGCTTTTGTCCTAACCACTAATTGATAACTTGAGTGCGTAACTCTGTCATGCGAGGCGAATCCTGGTTTGACTCCCGCTTGAGTTGCGGAGGAGGACTTCTCCACTTTTTATGACATCCAGTTCGTTGTTTCAGGTGGTATTGGTGGCCGGGACTCGGTCTCGGACGTAGATTAGCTCGAGCGTCAGGGCCCTATGGCCTCTGCGAAAACGAAGCTTTACTCGCTAGTCGAAGTAGCTTACGTTGTCTTGATGTCTTGTGCCGGATCAAACGTGTCCGTTGTCGAGAAGGCGAAAGGAATTATGCCCTGCGGCTTCCTCCAAGGCCAGAAAGGGTAACACTTGATCATCTGGAAAACTTTCTGCGTGAAAGGTGCACCGATCCGTGTGAAGTAGTATACTCTCTCGTTCTCCCCTGTTCCGGAAAAAATTCGCGTTTTTTCCGCTGAATTTCTTCTATGTAAGAGGAGGGCACAACGAGCTGTAGTACGAAGAGGCGTTTTCTGCCTGTTGGGCTACACTCCCGTCGTGGCGCTGATTCTGGTCAGCGAATCTCCCTCTTCCGAACTACGGACGATTTTTAGGGGGGTTTCTCCATGTAGTTCCTTTAGCCCGATTTGACACCCGGAGACGTAATTCCGGTGGTATTAGTAAGCGTATACCAGCGCTTCAGTGGCCTGTGTTATGTTGAAAGTCTTATTTACGATGTGGTTATATCATAGGTGAACTTTCAGCGGCTACGCTGATAGTGTCTTCCCTGAGCTTCTTTTAGAACCTCGTAGCAGGTGCGGAGCTTTCGTAGGAAGACAGGTTAGAAGAAGGCAAGGGCCACATTCCTTATCACACCTTCGTGAACCGCCAGCGGGGAAAAAAGGCGAAGTAAAAGTGGTCCTTTACTGCCACGCAAATAAAGCCTCTCGGGCTTTTTCCGTTCGTTTCCGTCTCCCAAACAGTTATAGTTTAGCCGGAGTTTGATACTCGTTACCTCCTGTTGGAGTCAGAGTAATAAGTCATTAATGGAGTATTCCCCTCTGGATTTGTGTCAGCGGGAGTTAACACCTTGGAGCGTGTGACTCAGAAGGTTAAACTAGCGCCTTCCGGTTGCTAACGTTCGCTATGGCGAAGCTGCGAGTTAAGGTGGGTCTCGGTCTTGGCTAAGATGGAGAGGCTTCATCTAGCTTACCAGCCGAAACTTGGAAGGTAGTCAGCTTGCGTTCTCGGTCGACGAGACGAGTATGCCTGAAAAATTCTTTTTCGGCCTCTCGGGGACGCCTTCTTCGTGGGTTAAGAGTCAACCCTGAAGTCTTCATGATGCCGAAATTTCCCACGATTTACTACGAGGATATTTGGTCTCGTTGTGTTTTCCGTACTCTTATACCTGAGAAATGTGTAGGGCTGCGCCTCTGCCGTGCCCTAGATCCTTGTCCCGTGTGTCTCAAGGGATAGAACCCTGCATCCCTGGAAAATTGGCTGGTATAGCGACCGTAGTGTAGGCGCATGAGGCAGATAATCTTATTTATCAACTCGTCCCCGACCGATGTAGGGCTTAACCCTGTAGAAAATCGATCAGGTGTCTGTAACGGTTTGTAACCTTCGTTGAAGTGTACCTGAAAGCGACTGATAGGGTGCCGAGTGGAACTTATTCTAGTATAGACGCCGTTTTCCTGACCTTTAGCCATTTGGCGGCTCTTAGACCGCCCAGCCCGCTAGGGGGCTCAACTTGCTTGCGTAGGTCCGAAGGCGATCCGTTCCGCTCATTTTCCTCTATATAGCGGGGCCTCAGCCTCCCCGGCCGGACAAACCGACCAACTTTACCCCTTGTACTGGAATTGCTGGACTGTATCCTGGACCGCGTTTCTTATAGCGGCCGGTAGCCGAATAGACTGCTTAGCTCTTCTCGGTCTGAGAGAATCTAGAGCCGGGGTTTATCACCGATTAGTCCCCGTCTCGTCGTTTCTACGCTATGTAACGAAGGTCAGGTAATTAGTGGTCAAAACGCTCTGTTCCTGTCTCTTGGAGGTGTTTACTCCGTCGTGCCCTAGCCACGGATATTGGCGGCACCGGGTTCTCCCTTGGGAGGGGGGCCGGGGCTTGAAACGCATCTAGGACGGTGCTAACATAGGTTTATAGGCCGGTTCTCAACATCGGTCATCTAGGCAGGTGCAAACGCCGGCCCTCTCGGCCACTCCCCTTAGTGGTATCGTGGTTTCGGGGCTTCTGCAGCGAAAACCACTTATGAGATCCATATAGAGTGTTGGCACGAGTGAGTTTATTACGAAGGAGTTCAATACTCTATATTATTGTAATCGTAATATCACATCTTGGAACAATAGGAAAAACACCAATTTGTTGCACGTCCTTTCCGACCATTAGTTAAATAAGAATCTTTTCTTCTTATTTTATAATCAGCAATCCTTAGGACGTTTTACTGTATGGGTATGGGTATACTTGCTAGTTGCTACGCAACTAAATGTCGAAATAGACGCCCAAATTTTTGATGGAATCAGAATATATTTACAGAACTTTGTACTGATTGATGGATACTTCCAGGTGTCCATGCAAAGTCTTAAACACTACATGTTACCGAACAGAGGTTTCTATTATTTCATTGTTCATGTTATATGTCCAATTATACGATAATAATTGCAACAACAGAAATATGTAATGATTGAAAATTATTTGGAAAATATGTCAATTATTATTGGTACAATAATGTTGTCATTCGATGAATTAGGGTACAGCGATGAAGGTAAAGAAAAATGTCTATGTCCGAGTACATTATACAATGAAAAAATTACGAGGTGGTTGAAATTGTAATTGTTTGAGATTCATGTAACCTTTATTCTCTATCTTCAGGACTATTTAATTAAAATGTAATGTTGTCTGTAAGGTTCTTCATGCAATGATACGTACACAGATATTGAAGTTGGGTTATGTGTGTGTATGATTATTGTTTTGAATCTGATTATTACTCATATATGATGAGCCGATTGAACAAATTAACTGTTAAACGCATTATCCAACAAACCTCTTTTTACATCATTTCCATGCCGTACAATTTACTGTATTGATTTAATCAATCTCATGTCTATGCCCAAGGCAAGCCAGACTTATAATGAAATACAATACGTTAACCGAGGTACTAGTATTTTGCTACTGATAAGTACCTAGATAAAACAATGATTTTACGCTCACACTCTTACAACAGTGTACATGCACAGATATATCATCACTGAAGGATGACTTATGGCGCTCGAATCTAACAATGTAAGGATTGCCACAGGTAGATTTTCAGAGCGTAAATTGCAAACCAGATATCATTTATGGTGACCGGAGAGTTGTTTGCCAAAGTTATTCATGCTATCCTTTATAATGAAAAATTGTGACCGCAACTAGTTGGTACCGAATATTAGTACGAATGTACGTCGTTATAATTCCATTATTTCGTTCCGATATTATGCATCTATTATGCCGGTTACACAAGATTATTGAGAAGGTAATAGATATGGTTATAAATGTTCTTCGATTTTATTATTTTCGATGTAATATCCGGATTGATTAAGCAGATTGTATTCAAGCATATAACTTTTTAAGACTGATCAGGAAATTGAATTGTATATTATTACATTATTACCGATGTATGGATTATGATGGTTGTATCCTAACGGATATGTCGATTAATTCATGCAACGATGTGTATTGATAATGACGAGTTTATTATTATTATCTGGTATGATTATGACTTGGTTATTATCTGGTATGATTATGACTTGGATGTCATTTATACCGAATAATTATTTCCTAAGAGCTTCTAATAGCGTAAAGGAGACGCTCGTGTTGCGAATTACCAAGGAAATTATTACACTACGTATCAGTTACCTATGCTTGTTTTAACGTATGTAGTTTGTATATTTCACTGTATGTTCTACATACGACATACATACACTATCGTTATTAAATGTCATGTTGTACAAACCCGTTTTCATAGATTCCTGTCTGCGAAATTAAGTAACTGGTGTTCTCAGAGTTGACATGGAAGCAGGAGTGACTAACAACAATTATCATGAGTCCAGAAGTAGACAACATACTGATTCCGACAGCACATGTGCCGTGACATATAATTATGTTACGATTGTTGTCAAGTTGTTGCTCTTACATTAAATATTTCTGACAACCGTTATTCACAGATACTATATTTACATGTACAACAACATGTTAGTTTTTCTGTAACAGATTCAAATGTTACTTAAAATGAGAGACAACATTCTCACACTTGAAGGAGTACCTCGTAACATTGACTTTTTCCTACATGAGTACAGCGAAGGTTTTCTTACCTTACAATGAGATTTGTCACATCCTAATTACGTTATCGAGATGTAGCGTAACCTTATTCATGTGAATGCAGAATGAAGCCCGAGGCTTATTCCAATTATGTTTAATATCATACCATGCGTTTTGACAGTGATCCTATCAACGCGATGTTAGATAAACGTACCGAGTGCATCGAATGTATTACACTGGGGTCGTCAGGTACCAGAAGTTCACAGAAAAAACCTAAGTCCAAACTAGGAATTAGGTTAAGAGTAGACCAGATGAGCCATTCTCAGGCTAAGTGTCGTTGAGATCTTCCATTCTGGGGCTAAGTGTCAACAAGCCCTTCCATTCTGAGGCTAAGTCTCAATTATACCTTTCCATTCTGTCTGAGACTAAGTCCAAACGGTGTTCTAGAAACATATTCTAAGTCCATACTACTGGACGAGAATATTTTTCTAAGTCCCAAAGGCAACTACTGATTCTGAGTTAGAGTCTCAAAGGTGGGACCCAAATGAAGATTAAGGTACTGAGCACTGAAGTTTGTGAAATTTGACAATTTAGAACTTTAATTTGGAGGAGGAGGAGGTCAGTGAGATGTTTCTTCTGTCGCGAGTCGTCAACAAGTGAAGCTGGAGTGGAGTGGATGGAGGAATAAGGATGAAGGATACAAGGAGGCATGACCAGATAAAAAAAATCTGAGACTTCGTCTAAACATCACAGAAACGCCTAACAGCGAATTCAGCTCAGATTTTGGCATGAATACTGAGGAAATACCTCACAAATCATGGAAAAATTATGAAATTTAGAAAAAATTTGAAAGAGTACTTATTTGTCTTATATGGGTGTGACGACTCTGACCTGTCCTCCTGTCATGGAGAAGCCTCGGCTATGCGAGTCTAAGTGCAACCGACAGAGGTACTCTGTGGAGCAAGCCACTTCAAAAATTGGGATGAAACAATGGTGGGACGTAGTACGTATCACATTGCGGGCATTTTAGAATCATGCTGGCACGTCCTTGTCTCTCATTTTGGTCGACATCCACCACTGACACATGGAAAAATTTGAATCTTAGAGTATTATCATAGCACCAAACATGCATCATACCAGTGAGGAGTAGGGATGTATCAAACTATAGATGCCAGAAGGTTTGCTCGCCGAACCAAGCGCTTGACCGTTCCACCAATGCCATCGTACAGACTCCTATCCTAACATGCGATCTTGCAAAAAAATCCATTCTGCATCAAGGCCATAGTCATGGTCATGATTGCTGAGGTTGGAAAAATTGTTATAGTTTTTATATGGACTCCCTGATCCAATGCTGAAGTAAGAGAGTTTTCATATGAATGGTAAGTTCTGTTTGATATATAAGCTATACTACCACAGGGGTAATGAAAGCGTGGACAGTTACGGTATCAGGATTAAGACAAGCTGATAGCTCTCATATTGGGAGTGCTGAAGTATACCTGTGGATTTGTTATAGATTAGAAATGGGTGAAGTGTTGCTTGAACGTTGGTCCAGGGGAAACTTTTTACTTCTTTCTGCACCACAAAACCATAGTTCTCAGCTAAATCTAACATGACAATTGCCTCATCCTCAGAAAGAGTTTCCTCAATTTCACGGAGGTAAGTCAGATGAAAACTGTGATGTCTTTGTCAACTCCAGGAAACATTTTAAGACTGGACTTCTCTCACGGCCTCCTATTCATTAGAACAGCTACCTGTTGGGTTCCATTTCAGAACATCACATGCATTGTATCTGCACCAGAGATTCAGGGAAAGAGCACAAAGTTTTATACGCTTGCTGATCATGGTACCAGGGTTGCAGAGTCAGAGGGTTCAAGGTCTGACTCTGACTCCTGGCCCTCCAGAATTTCCGACTCCGACTCCTGGTCAAGATTCTCCGACTCCGACTCCTGACTCCAACTCCTAGGTCCAACTAGTAGATATTTGATGTAAACATAAAACATGTCCAAATAATTTTTGCTAGTATAAACATATATGTATCGAGCTGAAGATGCTTCGTGTATTGTACATATACAATGATATTTTGCATCATTTGGGATATTAAAGTGAGGACCTAAGGAAATTAAACAAATTTTGATGAAACTTTTGCACCTGGTACTTTATGTGAGGGAGGGCATGGAGGGGGGAAGGGGCAAAAAACTCAATTTTCTACCGATTGTTCTGAAATTTACATAGTGTATGTATTTTTAAAAAAGAAACACATTTTACTTCTACAAATTCTTTCATTTAGGCCTTTATTTTAGAGATAATGGAAGTATATACAATATAAAGATATACCTATGCATATCCTCTAAATTTCAAAGGAATAGAACTCAATGAGTTTTCATGCTACAATAAAAATAATTACAGTTTTGGAATCCTTGAAACATTCTTAACAAAACTACTGAGCTGGCCTCTCCATTTTCTATTTTGTCTAATCACTACTTAACTAAAATATAGGGGGAAAATCGGTTTTGGGCTGAATTGAAAAAAGGGGCTAAATTGAAAAATCCTGCTGTATAGTTTTCTTATGAATGCTCCAAGTATTCTAAAACTGTCATTGTTTTTATTGTAGCATGAAAACTCATTGAGTTCTATTCCATTGAAATTTAGAAAAAATGCATGGTATATATTCATATCTCTTTCTATTATCTCAAAAACTAAGGCCTCAATAAAAAAATTGTGGGAGTAAATGCGTTTCTTTTTCAAAAATACATACACTATGCAAATTTCAGAACAATCGTTAGAAAATTGAGTATTTTGCCCCACCCCTCCTCACATAATGTACCAGGTGCAAAAGTTTTATCCAAATTTTTTTTAATGTCCTGATGTCCTCAATTTAATGTCCAAACTGTTTCAAGGATTCCAAAACTCTCTTTGCTTTTTTCTATCATGGAAACTCATTCAGTTCTATTCCTTTGAAATTTAGAAAAAATGCATATCTACAGCTCTATTTATAATTTTTCATTATCTGAAAAAGGAAGGCCTGAACCAAAAACTTTGTAGGTGCAAAATGTGTTTCTTTTTCAAAAAATACATAACTATGCAAATTTCAGAACAATCGGTCTAAAATTGATCATTTTGCCACCCCCCCCCTCACATATTGTACAAGGTGCGAAAGTTCTACCCAACATTTTCTCAATGGCCTCATCATATGGAATAGGAAAATACATGGTAGCTATAGTTGTAAAAGAGAAATGTGTAAAAAAATCCACATTTACATTTTTTTTAAATTTGTGACTGAAAATTTATAATGGAATGATATTTGTTTATAAATGGGATCCCGGAGTCTGACTAAAAATTCCGACTCCGACTCCTAGAGCAATTGAGATTCCGACTCCGACTCCCCCTCAAATCCTCCGACTCCGCAACCCTGCATGGTAAAGAATCAGTTCAAAAGAAGCTACCTTCATTTGGGCTATCAATTCAATTTTATGTACATTTTTTGGATAAAATGACTTACTAATTGTGGATGCGATCAAATCTATGTGTTCAGAAGAGAAATATCTCTCATTTTCTGCATTTCTAATAAAAAAGTAGCTAACAAGCAAGCTGTCATGGGGATAAAAAAAACGTCTACATTTCATAAAATTATTTTGATATAAAAGAGGTGAGAACACACTCATTTTTTGACCAAACGATAAGCATATGTGTACAATTATGTATGAAAAAAATGGATGTACTGAGCAAATGACTACACTATGATTTTGACTGTTAAAAATTAGTCTAAAATTGCATGTTTTCAGTCTGCGCCATTTTTGAAGCTCCCTTACTCCAAATTTTTCATTTCAATACTATACATAATCTTTCATAAGATGGTCATGGGCCTAAATAGAAAGAATGTGGCCCCAAGCAACAGTTGTTATTTGTTGAAGCATAATGACAACTGCAACCAGGAAACTAAAATTTTCACAAAACTACTAATTTGGAGGCATGCAACTCAAAAACTAGATGAGAGGTGTCTGGTAAAGAATATCCAATACAGTGCTTACATTTTGAATGGTCTAACATTCACCAAGGTTCAAACTTGAGCATTTTAAGCACAATGCTTTTATACTTGAAATTGTAGTTAGGGCTACAGCTAACAAAATGGGGTTACACAAATCGTACACGGGCGACCGGCTCAAAGTTTATTCAGAGCTTCTTCCAAACTGCAAATCTAACATACAACCTCTTCAAGAGGTAATATGACTTTGGAATGCATTACTTTCTGAAGAAAATTTAATCATTTCACGTCATGTAAACTACCTCTTCATTTTACTCTCAAATTTACATTATCAGTTCATTTTTAATATGTTTAAAAAAACTGAACAGCCTAAAAAAGCATAGCCTACATATAAACAAAAACATTCAGGATCACTGAGAGCTTTCATTACAAAGTTTTGCTGAGTTGGGTCAACGATTTCGCTTGTGTAACCAAAACTGCTAGATAGGCTACATGAGATAAGCTCCGGCCAATGCAGACATAAGGATGCAATGTAAGCTTGACCATAAAATTTACAATTAATGTAGACTGAGATGTATTTACCTGTTAATTTAGCTATCTGTTTATCTGACAGTCAGATTATTATAATACTTTTTTCATACATTGTGAAACTGTACTTCCTATTTATCACTTCACAATCTACGAATTGAGTAGATGAACAACGAAACTATAAAACAAATGTGAACACACAGAATTTGAGTTGATATTTAAAAAAAAAAATACAGCCAACTGTCTCACCAGCTCTTCAGGAGTCCAGTCAATAGGCTCTTCCTTCACAGAAATGCAGTCATCATCAGCCAAGTCGAGCTTTACCACAGGACTTTTCATAATGTGAAATTGAGCAGAACCAACACTGAAACCTGAAATTGATGGAACAAAACAAGGAACAAATGTAAACACAGAGAATTTGAAATGATATGGTTAAAAGCATGTGGTATGGTAATGCAAAACAGCTAGAGAGAATGAAAGTGCTTATGGAGCAAAATTGCATAAGACTGAATCAACTATCATAAAGATTGGACAGTTATTATAAAAGATGGCAAAAATGAACATTTAGAACATAGCTCAAAACACTGTTGAAGGCTCACTGAAATGGAGCCTTTTCAAACTGAGCCATAAGGTTTATATCTGTGTAGTAGTAAAAAGCCTCCTAATTAGGTACCTTAGGGATCTAAAAAAATGAGCATCATCATACATTACATAGGCATTACCTCAATTTCATAAGAAACACACTGATTTGGCAAAACTAGCCATTGGTGGGACATGATAACAATCTAGGTATAACAAAATAATTGTAAAATCACTATAGTTTGCCCAAATTCATGAATTAGGGGTAAAAAGTAAAAAAGCATACATGATGCATGTAGTATGCAATAATACAGGGAACTGGTTGATATTACAACTGGCATGCAGAGAGAGGCGCTAAAGAGGTAGCAGCTTGTGCATTGAAGCAGACATTATTAGAATGTTTTTGCTGCCTGTGTTGGAGTATTGCTCACCAGTCTGGGCTTCAGCTGCTGACACTCACTTACGTCTGTTGGATTGACTTGTTAGTTCAGCCAGCAGGCTGTGCGCTGATAATGATCTAGTGAACTTGTCCCACAGGAGAAGAGTAGCAGAGCTATGCATGTTTTATAAGGTGTACAATAATGAGAGGCATTGGTTGTATTCTTCTCTCCCTGCCCTCAAGGTTTTTGGGAGAGC
>LQNS02277964.1:12700206-12710363 GCA_001587735.2 Parhyale hawaiensis | reverse complement strand
GATTATGGCATCCGTTGAAAGCCGGCATTTGGTTTTTTGTGTGCCCGAGCTTTTGGCATCGGGTGCAGCGGATGGGGTTGGGTAGATACGGTTCAACAAGCTCAGCGTGCCATTCCGTCAGTGTGATGGCAGAGGAGGGGGGGGGGTACTGACTGATCTGTTGAAGGTGAGGTTGAAGCGATTTGTCGGGATGATTTCGCCGTTTCTTCTCATTTTTACTCTCTCCACGCTTATGACTCCTTGTTCCTTTAATTGGTCGAGGAGCTTGTCTTCTGATGTGTTGGTAATTGTTCTGGACACAACCGTGCCCATAACGGTATTGAGAGAGCGGTGCTGGGATGCTGTCGCGAGACAATTGCCCAAACGTGTGGTGTTGAGCAAGCGGCGACCTTGGTCTTCTCGGTTGGTTTCTATTAGGAGTTCATTTTTAGACATAAGTTTTACTGATTGGGTTTACCTATCTTGTTACATAGGTCCTGCTGTACTGAAATGATGTCCACATCTTGCGACAGGTGGGAGCCTGGGAAGTTTATGATAAAGAATGTCGGGTAGGTTAGAACTTTATTTTCTTCATCAAGTTTCATTAGATCTTTAAATTAGAGTGGTTGGGGTCTCGGACAGGGGCGTCGAGAAGTTCTGGGTACGTTGTTCAATTCAAGCGTAGCTGCTCCTAGAGGCTTGCTGTGGGTTTCCGAATTCGAAAGCGTGGTCGAAGGAGGTCAAGTCGTGCCGAGGAAGAAGTCGTGGCTCCTGTGCTCGGCGGGATGCAGTAGCTCCGGGGGTTGATGGGTTGTCGACTCCCATCGGGAGACGTGGAGATGGGGGGGAAGGCCTGCATCCGTAGATGCATCATTGGCTGCCAGCACCGGTCCCGAAGCGTTCAGGGCCAGTGTCGGCTCTCCCATCCCTCCAGAATCAGTGTTGCACTGAGGGTCGGCAGCTGCGCAGCCGCCGGCCCAAGGTTTCGCATTGACTCCTTCATGTCGGAGTCCTAGCGTCTTGGAGGTTGATGAGGGGTAAGTACCTACGGATAAGTAGGGTACAGACGGGGCAAGACCCCAAGAGGTGCGCCCCGTCCTAAGAAGACGTTAGTGAGCTAATACGTACAGAACCACGTAGGCACAGGCATAGAGAAAAACAAATAAAAGGAAGACTACGGTCCAATAGGCCGGGCGCTGCCGACGTTGGTTCTACCTACACTTCAGATTATGATGGAAATATAAATATCTCTGAAGTAATGAAGAAGGGTGAGGATGTCAAGTAAATATACTAACGGTACCACAACGGGAAGGTGTAGTACAGCTTGGCTACAATTGTAGTAATTGTATCCCAGGTATCAATTCCGAGTCGTTTGATGTTAAGCGTCCCTTCACAAAAGATAATAAATTAGTTTACACCTAGCTACCAGTAAAAACGATGGTAAGGGGAACGCTTAAAATCCTGCAACAACATTATCTGTGGAAAAAGCTAAAAATTAGAATGCCTGTGAGGCAATAACTGGCTGTTGGTCCATTTGATCATGCAAAGTCCCAATGAACGGAATAGTCAGGGGTATGATTAGCCGAATGCCCGAACCAATTAGTTTCTTTTAGATTAGCACTCATAAAAGTACCGGGGGAGAGTACAACGTCCCCTGACAAAAACAAAGTTTTCGTCTACTGCGGTACACATACAGTAAAATATATCAAACCGAAACCTCATTGTTGCAGCAACAGCATAGGTGAAAGAAACCTGCAATGTAAACTTTCTCTTTATAACTTCACTTCTATAGAAAGGAGGGAAGCGATCATCGCAACATACATTCCATCAAGTTTCACTGGAGACTAACGGCAGACAGACAGTGCAATGAAGTAAGAACAATACTCACACTGTAGTTTGACGAAGGAAAGTTGCAATACAATGAAGAGCCAAATTTAGGTATGTTTCAAATAGCTATCTTCAGCTGAAAAAGTGTTGTTTCGATGTCACTGCACTGTGCTTCTACTCGTGCTCATTGAAACAATGGAGTGTGTAGAAACTACATTCGCGACAAGCAATTGAGTGCACCCTAGTTCTATCCTCAAAAATAGTATGAACATGACATAGCTAAGGGTTTAGCCATAATAAGATCAGGTACCCGTGTCTGGTTTATCTTACTCACATTTTGACTTGCTGCGCAACAATACTTATTATCATGACATCTTCTAAGGTTTTTGCAGGTGGCCGCTGGAGCTAAAAAGCAGCGACACAAAGACACCCATAGCGTAATGAAGTTCGCAGTAGGCAAGCAGCTGCATACTAACAAATAGAAAAAATAAAAAGAAGTGGCCGAGGGAGATGGGGGTGGGGGGGGGGGAGAGGAGGAAGAGAAGCAGGAGGAAGATTTTCATGAAGCCCGCAGCAGACGATAGTCTTTTGTCCTATGTTTCCTTCCACTGCATGGCGTTCGATGGCCTTGCGGTGTCTGGGTAAGTAACAAAAATGTGCACTGCTCTCTGAGTTGCAATTCATTTGAAATGACGAAAGAAACAACACTAGTAGGTAACACTTGTTAAGAGAGAAAATATGAAAACATTTCATTCAAACTTTTGGAAGATACATAGTTGTGTTCGCATAAACACAACGAAATATTCGAACGAGGTCAAGCGAAGCTAAAAGACAAAATACTATCGCTTTATGTTACAATGAAGTTCAACGGCGAGAGATTATCACCTGTCATGGGAACGAGGGGAGGTTTGGGTTGAGGAGTAGGGCTGGAAATGTTCAGTCAGCAGTTTCGACATTTGTCCACACTTATGTCAACCCACCTGACTGTATGTTAACGATTGTGATGGCTCATTTCTCTGTGGCAGTTTTTGGGAGTAAAGATATACAAAAATTTACATATGCATAAATTTACAAATACATAAATTTACAAATACATAAATTTACAAATACATAAATTTACAAATACATAAATTTACAAATACATATATTTACAAATACATATATTTACAAATACATAAATTTACAAATACATAAAGATACAGCACGAAAACATTATCCTTCTCTCACTTCGTTTGCGGGGAAAAGCGAAAAAAATGTGCGCCGTCACCTTCTATTGTTCAATCAAAGACTAGGTAGTTTCTCCACCGTATTTTACTGAACATTGCGCAGCTTTCGATATTAGAATACGCAAAACAGGAGCTAAATGACTTTTGGTGAGATCAAAACTTAATTTTGTAAATTCAAGAGTCCGTTATGCATAACGGACCTGATCTGAACTTAAGTCATGCTGGTGCCCTAAACTAAGCACTCAGGTTACCTGGAAGGGCTTCGAAATATTATCTACGTTTGTCTGCCATTATTAAATTAGAATGTATAGGTCTTATATTGTCTTATCCTTATTTGTAAATTAATTTTCTAATAAAGATTTTCATTTTCAAGCTAAGAAGGCAAACTTAGGAAGCTGTCAACATATGATTAAATCATACAAGATGGCAAGTGGAGAGAAAATATAAGAACTGCAACTTTGAGCTAACGCAATAATTAGAGACACAACCTATAACCCGACTTGAACTACAAGAAAAAGTTACGAGTAAATCTTAGGAATGAAAGGCAATCGACTTCACTATTTTCCACCTTACACATTTACAAAAAAAAATGAATATGCTTCGGTCAGAGGACACCTCTAAAGCTGTGAAACCGGCACACAGCTGCATGTATCATAATTACTATGACCAACTGATGTACTGTATATATACAGTACCTCTAATGTCCACATCAGCTTTACATCGGTTAACTTGAGCCTGTACAATGAAGGTATTTACATCAAGTAAATGTGTCAGGAAAGAACAAGTCTGAAACTGAACACATTGTCAGTAGAGAGAAGAATAATGAAGATGCAAAGTGAGCACAAGAATGACATAACGAGGCCCTAACTAAGGCTAAGGAAACTTGGGGTTTCTCAGGAAGGCGTAACTTCCCATACCCCAAAATGGCTGAGGGTACATATTGCAACAGAGTGAAATTCTGTAAATATTCTTACGGCAATGAACATCAAATCACCAGTAGCCGAATTTAAAGATGCATTAAAAAATATAACGCTAGAAAGTAGCATTATGCACTTGGTTTGCTCTAAAGCTTACGGTACATTAGGGAAACTTACACAGTGAATACTCAGGACAATTTTGCAGCATTTGAGATGCATCTACGCAAAGTCCAGCCCACCAGACTATCTACATTTGTTTGTACAGCCGGTTGAGCAGAAATAGCATACGGTACGGCCACCAAATCAACAGCGTCTTTTTAAAAACTCATATATTACTGTTTGCTTCTTCTCTAATGAGCCAGAGAGAATTTTTATGCCAGTAATAATACACTAAAGAAATAATTTCATTGCTCGGTATTATTTATGCTTACATTCATATTACGGAGTCGGAATGAGCCAGTAAGACTAAGGAACTACAGAGCGCCTCGGCGGCCCATAACGAAGACTCTTTAATAGTAAATAAAACGATAACATCATACGCCACAACCAAGATTCATTATACACACAGTCAATACGACAATGAAACTTTACGAATGCAAAGAAGTACAGCTTAACTCCAGAGGAGTCGTAAGGTAGTTGTATTCTTCCAGGTCTACCACCGCACCCACACAAAGTGTGATCCGAGCAGTGAGGCTCGGTGCGGCAGCCGTGGGGCGTTACACATCACGGACGACCAAGTGTTCAATGACACATTTGTCTTGAGTGGGCCACGTGCGCTATTACGGACAGTGAAATAAGACGCAGAGAGACAAGAAACTCGAGTGGACGGCCCATTTCGTGGCCTTCCACACGAGAGAGAATACTAGGTCGGCTACCCCGATCGAAAGCCCTCCTCACAGAACAGAAAGAGGAAAATAAAGAACCTACCTAACTTTACAAAACTAACCTCGTTAGCAGGAATTGCGGCCAGTTGCAACATCCCTTGCAGAGAAGGCACTTGGGCAAGGCTACCTAAAAAAAAAGGCCGCACGCGTGGGCGGAGCTTATCGAGTGACGTCATCACGCAAGGGGTATTGCATTGTTTCTTCGCCTGGGCTATTATCATCCTGTTGAGTAATTTTATTGCTAGTTTCCCCAACCACGGCGATCTCAGAGATGAAGAAGGGACGCACAACATGTCGCTGGAAACTTGGAACCCATGCACAAGGGTTTCCCATTGTATTTATGCATAGTTAGGGAGAAAAAATGAAAGGGTTCAGTGATACTCATAATTTTTTGTGAGGAGTTAGATGGGCTGAATAAAATTTAAAAGTGGCAAAATATTAGTTATTGGACCATAGAAAATTACGGCGCTGAATCTTGTCTCTCTACCCAAAATGAGGGAGAAGAAGTTGAGCAATGTTTGTATTTTTTTTTCCGGTAGCAAGATGGGATGCTTAGGTGTGATAAAGTACGACTCTTTAGAGTTAGCGGGCCATCAAAATGAAGGCGGGAAAATGTACAGTCACCGCGGGTGATGTTCTTACGCTCTTCGGAGTTATAGTTACGATAATATTTTGCTCAAGGCTCCGTTTCCAAAAAAGCAGCGATCTAACCAAGGAAGAAGGGTCACCCAGTACGTCGATAGAAACGTGGAACCTATACACGAGGGGTTCCCACACCAGACCATTGCTCATTATTAACAAATTCTCATCACATAGGGAAATGGTACAATTATTATGGACAAATGACTGTTTTAGCAATGAGAGACCGCAAAAATAGACACCTTTTGAAGCCAGTGGCGCCACGAGTATTTTCAATACTCAATACTTGATCAGATATGCTTCAAGGGTAAAAAAAAATAATAGCTCAACAACGTAAAAGTTTATCATCTGAAAAATAGTTGAAAAAAAAGTCACATGAAAAGTGAACCCAATTCGTGTTAAGAGCACCTCTCCATTAGCAAGTGGGAAGTAAACGGGAGAGTTGCGTAGAAAATAGGTAACAACTTCAATAATATACTTTTGAGGAAGAAAACTAGCCCAAACTAATCCAAATCATTTTGGGAAATAGAATAACAGATATCAACCAAACTAAATTATCAGTTTCATGAAGACAAAATGAACAAGAACGTTAGAGAAAGTTCAAAGCGCGGCGCAAGATACACATCATAAAGAAGCAAAATGATGAAAAATATCTATACTAGAACAAACCTCTGGACCAACAGAGACATTGACGATTCTAGAAAGAAAGAAAAAGTACACGTTAGATGTCATGAGATCGACCGCACGGAGAATTTAGGGCGACAACTGTAACACCTCAGCGTACATGGCACGACGCATATGTGCCACAGGACCTAATGTAATCCGTGTACATAACATCGATATTTTAACATTTAGGCTGACGCTACACGAATAAGAGACACGCAATGTAGGGCATATTTAATTGCAGTTAGTTAGAAAATTGCACCAAAGTGAACATTGCCCTAGTAGACATTTCACGGTAGTCAACGATGCCGATACAAGTGGTAGTGATCGATAACGCACTTGAAATCAAATCATATTAGCGCTCCTGTTCTTTTTTTTTTAATTCGCTAAGGGTGGCAAACTTTTAACAGCCACTATCCAGTTGAGCAGACAACTGAGCCATTAGGATATAACAGTACGGCTATTGTTACAGACAATATCTGAGTAAGACAAAACTACAGAGTTGCAAGAGGAAAAATTATACTCTGATCATTTTATCAAGGCAGTTCGGTCATGGTCACATTCCTCGATAGCAGTGCCAATGCTTGGGGTATTTCTTATATTTCTATAGATACAGATAGTGGGCGGGGCTAAGATATGGGCCCAACAAAATCTCAGAAATGCCCATAGAATTGGCGACGCCATAGAGGAATTTGACCACGACCAAATTGCTTTGATAAAATGGATAGAGTATATGCGACATGCATGTCGACAGAACCGCGGAAGTTACGCACGACGATGGTCCCATGCAGAACTAATGCGCAATGGAAGCAAGTGCTAAGTCGTGAAAACAGAAACATAAGCATAAACCACTATCAGTAGGAGTGCGAAAAAACTGTGACAAGGAAGACGTCGGAAGTCCCAGCAAGGTCTCACCGGGGTGTCACTTCCCAGAACTCAAAGATAACCCTTCCTTACCGAACATAATTAAACATGCACAGCTTCCTTTATAATTTGGAGCAGTTCAAGGTTATTACGAAGGTTTGCTAGCGCAGCGGTACTAAGCCGCGTTGCGCCGAGTCAAACATTTTGTCTCAGCATTTCTACCGGAAGGTTGTTGTTATTGTATTTACGCAGTGGGTGGCTCCGGAGGGAGTCGGGCATGTGGCGGAAGGTATGAAAAGGAAGGCAACTAGCACAAGAAGTCAGCTAACAGATAGAGAACTGTCCTATAGAGGTGGGAAGGAGGGTAGTGGGGAACGCGGGACACTCAAACATGTGGCTCACGGTGGGGGGGGGGCGGTGGCATTCAGGGCAGGAGTCCAAGTCCGCCAGTCCGATTCTATGGCGGTAAGACATCAGGGCAGAGCAAAAAACCTGCCGGAAGGTCGAGCGTGATGACGAACTCATATGAGTTCTGCGTCTTAGAATTATACAGCAAGTGCATTTCCAGCCTTCACGGCTCGGCCCAACGAATTCACTCAGCTGATCGGCACCGGAGAAGAGACGAAAAACGAAAAGAGAAGAAGACAGACGAAAGAAACGTCCGTGCAGCAAGCCCATTTCGTGGTGTTCCGCAGGGGTGAAGGTATGAGTCCCGCGGGAAAAAGCCAGCCACCTCGATCGATGGCCCACCTGGCGAAACAGAAGGAAAAATACAGAGAAATTACCAAACCAAACAAACTTTCTCAGTAGGAACTGCGAGCAGCTGCAACATTCCCAGCGGAAAAGGCACTTGGGACCTTTGGGTTCGTGAGGCCCCGATACATTGAGGCAGGCAAAGGGGCCGCCAGAATAATACCCCTGGAGGCAAATTTGGAGCCAATCTTAAGTGAGTGCGACTTTCGGAGAATGCTCATAACACTGAACAGGATAAAATTGCAATAGAATAGGCCCGCATTCTAATATATAATGACGTTAATCGTCCGTGTTACATTAAAATGACATATATATGTATATCAGTTTTGATAGCCAGCACAAGCCTTCAAGTCATAACAAAGTTAAGAGAGGAGGGACACACAGTATGCCTAACGAAACCTACATGGACGCACAACACATGCGTGTAAATCTGCGAATATCTTACATACGGTAAAGTAACCATGAAGTCTCTTGCATCAACAAATTGATGAAAAATCAGGTGTATCCGAAAAGCGGAGCAAAGGCTTACATTCCACTCTGTACAATCGGTGCGCCATAGATGAAAATCCGCACACTTGAATATTACTTGTATCCATCCCAACATATACCTACCTTAAATAATCATACACGTTCAGTTTCAAATACCACTTCTAGTTAACACTTAAACTTATAGAAATAATGCGGTAATCATGAGCTGTCAATGGCAAATTGATATACATAAGGCATGAAGGCCACAAACGCGTTTACGTCAGCAAAGGAAATGTACCATTTAGAGATCGACTAATAAACTACGAAATACAGGTATACAGTATTGCATTAAGTTAAAAAAAAAATGGCAAAAAAGACTAACATCTTTCACTTATTCGTTCAAATAATAAGAACAGCAATTGCAGCAACTCATATAGCTACTTCTTCAGAAACTGCGCGGGCCCAAACGATTGACACACAAATTAAGCAAACACCAGAAGACTCAAGTTTAAAGAAATAGTAAGACTAATAGCGCGCTACAATACAGATATGAAGGGAAGTCGCAGTGAATGAACAAGGAAGCCTACCTTCTGGGTTAAGGTAGACAGTGTGCGTTTTTTTGACAGCCCCCAGAGTTAATCGAGTCATTCTCTCGGCGGCAAAAAATTGTCAAGCAGGATATTAGTTGCTACATAGATTATCATTTTAGTAACGCGACCAATATCGTGGTCACATGAGGGCTGCTGCTCGAATATTGGAACCCCAGACTCCAATAAGAACGAATAAGCAGCACTCGTGGCAACGCTACGCTGAGGCAGTGACTTCTGGAATGAAGGGTTTGAACATAGCTTATCTACAACGAAATACGTATACAACACGATGTTCACAGATAATTCAGTTGGATACAAGAGACGGCCGCGAGTAACTCCTTCTATGTAGCTATCTATGTCTTCAGCGTGGCCATCGGCACTGACCAGAACATCTTTGCACTGTTCGCATGGTTGTTTCTTGTTTACTGCATAACAACAGTAGCCGGCAAGATAAGTGATAACTGGGAGCCATCCCTTCAACTGCTCTACATCGAACTCTGCAGTACTTACATGGAAGTCATTCGCAACAGGAGCATCAGAATCTAAGAAAGTCCAGTCAGTAACAAAGTCCTTAAGAGTCACGATAGTTTTATTAAGTGATACGCGTAATACAGATAGTACTCTGAGTTTTTTCTCACATTCGAATATTTGCCTGAGGGAAACGTCATATTTACAGCCAGCAAGCCGTCTATACTGGCCGAAACGAGCTGCTAAACAGTCTGTCTGGAATTTACCTAGGAAGACGTAGCTTGCCCCCAGTTCTTCTAAACAGTACTTGCTCAATTCGACAAGTGCGTGAGTAGTATGAGCTAATGCTTTCAAAGTTTCCCTCGAGAGTTTCCCTGCAACTTGTCCAGAATCATTCCAGGTAGATAACCAGTCATGAAAATAATTAAGATATGAAATTGATACATTGCTATCATTAAAGATGGGATGTTGGTAAGGGTTATTTAGGCGCTGCCCCTTCAAAGGCGTTTTAACGTTAACAATGTCCCACCAGGTCATAAATATCCTTATGAAATTACTGGTATCAAGAAAGTTATCAATGCTGTGCTTATTTCCTAACTGCCTCAGAGCCTCACTAACACAAGTGTTGAAAATTTGTAAAACAAATCGAACATTCTGCCTCTCAAGATTCGATGAAGACACTGATTTAGCGGATAGACCAATGGCAAATTTACGCAAGGAATTATTTTCCAGTTCAAAGAGTTGTCTAAGAGCACGGAATGATGCTGTACATAGAGACTGAGAAACGGCTACCATATCACGGAAAGCAAAATCTGGGAATAGAATATTCCCTGCACGAGCATTCAACCAGTCGTTACGTACACATTTCAAAATATGAAT
>LQNS02277964.1:12643760-12657956 GCA_001587735.2 Parhyale hawaiensis | reverse complement strand
TACAAACGAACTACAACACAGTCAGCAAGTTGACAAAAGTGTGAAAATGGCAAGCAGAGTGCTAGATTCATCACCAGAAACTTTGAATACAAGTCCAAGGACATCATCGTTCCTTTGTACAAGGCATTAGTGAGGCCACACTTAGAACTGACAGTTCAATTCTGGTCGCCATATCTCTGTAAAGATATCGATAACATGGAAACAGTCCAACGCAGAGCAACGAAACTGATACCTCAGCTGAGAAACAAGTCGTATGAACGTTGCCTAAAAGAACTTTGTCTGATCTCTCTAGAGCAAACACGACTCAAGGGGCAACTAATAGAAACATTCAAGTACCTACTTGAATGGCTTTGACGACGTACCTACAACGGGACTCTTTGAAAGAGACCTTAATGATCGCTTGCAAAACAACGGTCAAAAGCTCAAGCATTTAGCTCAAAGAACAACCTTAAGTCAGCAGTTGTTTCCCTTTTTCATAGTCAGTATTTGGAATAGACTCCCTTCGGACGTTGTTGGTGCGGAGTCGGTCAACTCGTTTAAAAATTGTCTTGACATACTTTGAGAGAGACATCCTCCACAGCTAAGAACTCCTCCTCCACGAGTCGCAAGCACTTCACGGCCAAAGCTTCCCAGGCTATCGTAAGCCGACTTCTTCTCACTTCCGCTCCATCTATATATTTAAGCTCCGCATACCAGCGGCTATCGATCATTCTTGCATGCATTCATAATCATCTCTTTGGCTGTAATTCTCCTCACCCTTCTTTTTTTCTTTCTTTTTTTCCTTTAGTCTTCCAACTTTTCTCCTCTTGTTTCCCTAGTCCTCTACATTCTACTAACATAATGGCATTAGCTCGTAGAGGACCGGAGCTAAGTTCCGGTGTCTCTTTGGGAATGGGCCTCTTGGTTCGTCTACTGCCGCCTATCTAATCTAATAGCAAGATCTGCTTCAGCGACCCTCTTTGAACGGGAGTAATACTGCTGTAGAAGAAGAACGAAAAGACTGTAAGCTAGAAGAAATAGTTATCTACTACCCGTGAAGAATCGTCCCGTGAGTGCTCCGTTGGTCATCTGCCAAATTTATACGTCGGGACCTGAGAGAAGAAGTTATAAAATCGGACTCCATAAGCTGCATACATATTGTTCCGATTTTAATAAGTGTTTCAACAGGAAGTGCTTTCAGATAAAGGGGTAAGGGTCCCACTTCCGACAGCTTCTGCAACCTGGTCATCGATCTTAAGGAGGCTCTATTACGCTCCTTGATTGATCTCTATGAAAACTTTACTAAAAAATCTGTAGTCTGGTCTATTATTCGCCTATTTCCTTAAAAGCGGACACAAAATAAATACACGAAGCGTTCTCTTATATAAGGATTATTATTATATTGAAAGTTCAAGTGTTTGTTTCCACAACAAAGGCGATATCACAGAGGGAGAAAGAAGGGATATATAGTATGATGATAGACACGTGAAACCTATGCACGAGGGTGTTCCCACACAGGATCAGCAAGTCGGGAAAGAAGATGAGGAATAGAAGGAAGAAAGATCAGCAGGAGTTTGAGAAGGGAAGGAAGCAAAGTGGGTACTAAAGACAGACGTCCCGAAGGCCTAGCTAATGGCTAAGGTAACCTACAGGGTCCTCCTGGGGTCGCTGCTCCCCATAACATAGGATAGGCGAACCTAACCTAACCCTAAAGCCTAAGACCCATCGTATGCCACGTGAGGGGTACAGAAGTATGCGAGAAATGAAGATGAACGCAGAAAAAGACGGCATAGGTTATAGAAGAAATCCCATAAATGTTTAGCAGAGGCACAAGTAGGGTATACTCGGCAGAACTGCCGTGCCAAGCAAGATAGATACAACAACAGGTTCGCCTGACTGTGGGGACGACAGTCACAGTGGACAAGTGGATGCCACCTCCAGCCTCCCGTGCACAACCTTGATTTAGCACAAAGAGAAGATAAAAGGGAAGAAACAAGGATCTCGATTGTGCCGTCGAGAGGTAGGGAGAGGAGCTGACTGTGAAATGCCGGGCACACGGCTATGACAACCGACAGGTGATCTTTTCTCTGGTTGCAATTGGCTCCATGGAGCTCATCCGCATGTCCTTGCATGAGGGTCCCACAACCCCACCTTCTCCCGACTCATATGCCAGCCAAGAGGCAGTTGGTGACCAAAGAAAAGGGATACGAGTTTAGTCGCTTGGAATCGACACCTGCATTGGCCTCTTACGTCACGTGCAGGACGGGAGTGCAATTCCAAAGCCCCACTCTTCAGTCTTTCTAACTTACAACTTCTCCTGCTATCTCTTCTGTCTTCACCTTAACACCTAAACTAACTTCCTGCCCTTGTTTGCTCAGGTTCCTCTTACCTGAACTTCAAATGTGTTCTACATTACAAAATATAATTACAGTGTACATAGGTACTACAGAGCCAATAACATCAACACGTGCAAATGTGCTGAACGAACCATATCTTCATTACTACCTCCACCAAGGAGGTTATGTTTTCGTTGTTTGTCTGTCTCTTTATCTGACACCAAGATAACTCAAAAAGTTACAAACCGATTTGGACGAAATTTACAGGGATTGTTAGGTATGTTACGAGGAACAGATGACTGACTTTTGGTGACGATAGGTCCATCCGTTTGTTTGTTTGCCTGCCTCAATTTTCTCAATGCCATAACTCAAGAAGTTATGGATGGATTTTTATAAAATTAACATAAGCAGTTAGATATATAACAAAGAGTAAATAACCAAAAAGTTGGTAATGATCCTGTAAGGCCGTCAGTGTACCGACCGAAGGCATGATCAGGTGATGCCACACCTTGCACACCCTGTGTGCTGTGCGGCTGGTATAAAAGCACTGCGTCCCAACCAGCGCGAGCTCAGAACTCACACGTATCCAGCTCTTACGTGGCTAGACGTTCACTGTCTAGCTATAGACGTCATATCCCATTACGTTACCTAGCACTATACAAGGTACGAAGACGTCCACCTGTAACAGCATACCAATGCAGGAATCATCAACTCACTGATGGTGTTCTTACCCTTACTTGCATTCCTTGCATCCTTGCACAATTGCACTACCGTCTGGCTGTGGTAGAACCAACATCCGCCGATACCACCAACCTCCAGTAGTCTACTAGGACCTCACAATCCATTTGTTCGTTCTTTCGTTTGTCACTGTTTTTAATTTAATGTTTCTTAGTACTATATATAACTCAAAAAATAATGAATGGATCTTTATGCAATTTATAGTTTGTTAGTACGTAATGTTAAAAGACATAAATGATTAAATTTTGGTGCAGATCGGTTTGTTCGTTTGTATGTTTGACTCATGTTTGTCATAACGTTTGTTAGCAGCATAGCTCAAAAAGTTTGAACGGATCTTCAAGAAATTTGCACAAGCTGTTTCATATCAAAAGGCACAAATGATCAAATTTTGGAGTTTATACAAAGAAAATTATGGTTTCAGAGCCAATTTGATTTTTTTGCCATCGTTGCCTCGCTTGGCGGAGGTATGCACTCTCAGAGCTCTAGGTCCTCTTATAATTCAACAGGGAATAAGCAACGAGTTACCTCTCGTGGCTAATTCATACATTCACTTCACCCACCCTATTAATATGCATGTAGGTTCCACTTGTCATTGCCAAATCATTTACAGCGCAAGCTTACTGTAGCAAAAGGACCATTTTTTCTCTTGGTCTTAACTTCCGTTGTTATAACCCAGTTGCATTTGCAGCACTGCTGTTTGAATGGATAAATATGATATCCTGGTATCTACTTCACGTAAAAGACCTACATATTATGAAAGCCATACCACCAGTAGTCACCAACCATCCCTTTCTTGCTCATAACAACTAATTCATTTGCGGACTGCTATATGTTCCAACAGTGTACCATTTCAAAATAACGTTTACTACATAGTTTCCTTTCCTAGACGACATTGGCTTTGGTTTACAGCAGGCGTTCATCGAGGAGACACCAAATCAGTTCCATGAAGACCGCGAAAGTATCTTTTTTCTCCATATTACTGTTGATTTTAAGGCCAAATTTCGACCTATCTAATTGCTAAAAGTGGAAAAACACAAAAATTCAACTAAATAGAATAAAAATGAACAGGCATTTGTTTGTACAGTGGTACGACGATTAGCAGCACAACTGTAGATGTAGAATGTTCTCCAATGCAAAAATGAGCATCAGCAAAAAAAAAAAAGGTACCTTACCCTACAGAAACATTAATTGCAAATTGATTCTCCCGCACCTCGTGCTTTTGACATTGCGAAAAATACTTCAAGAAAACGGTTCCACACGTGTCGAGCTTTCCACAGCTCTCCGACGCTCTTAAGTTTGTATTTTTTTCAACTTACTGGATTAAAAAGAAAACTTTTTAAAATGTACTGAAGCAGCTTGCTTCTCAAATTATCTATATATTTGAAAAAGTTATGACGACACTTGGTACGACTGAATTTTTCCATGCTAATGAAAGTGCGGTGAGCATAGCAATGGAAAGGCGCAATAAACAACTAAAGAGCGTTTAACTGGAAAAACAAGAAAACTCAGGCCAAGAACCCGACCAGTGAGCATCAACAAGCAGCCAATAGTCTCACCTGCTCCTGAGGTGTCCAGTCAAAGGGCTGTTCCTTCACAGACACGGAGTCATCATCGATCAATTCTTGCGTGAACTGAGGACTTTCTAAGGGCACTAGGAGAAGACAGGAGGCAGCACTGAAGTCTGAAACTGGCAATGCAACAAAGAATGGAGTTAGGGACACATAATAAACAGGCATTTATACATAATGAAAATAGGATAAAGCTACATAATTTATGAACGTTGGACGTTTGGTTAGCCTGAGGATTCCTGTGGGCAGATAAGCTAGATAAGCTTCATGGTAAGAACTGTAGCTGGACTCACTGAGAACAAAATTGAGAAAGGCATTTGCAGCAATTGACTTCCATTACCAACTTGCAGCTTATGTTATGAATAGAAGTGCTTTTGGGCCTAGAGAGTGAAGCAAACGAAAAAAAAAACTCAAATATATGAACAGGGCAGTCGTTAAACAAATAGATGGAACGTTCCAATGCACACTTTAGGTTCTCTTGATAGTTTTAGGCGCGTGTTGTTGGCCTTCTTCCAATGAAATACTCTAATCAAATTAGCTAGACTGAACTCATGTGATACTTGGTTCTTGACGCTAACTTTTCACTCAGGACCACTTGGTGCTGCATTTCAGTTAGTTATAGTCACAAAGTTTGAGCCTCCATTTCCGAGCGGGATAATGTCACAGACGGAAGAACAAGGGACATATAGTATGTAGATAGAAACGGGAAACCTATACACGAAAGTGTTCCCAGTTCCCCACAAGATCAAAACGCATGAAAACAGCAAGTCGGGAAACAAAAAAAAAAAAAAAACAGAATAAAGCAAGAGCAAGTAGCAGTATGAAATCACAAGGAAGCAAAGTGGGCACGAAAGACAGACGTCCCAAATACCTAACTAATGGCTAAGGTAACCTACATGACCCCCTAGAGTCGCCGCGCCCAATAACATAGGATGGACGAACCTAACTATATTGCATTTCAGGTAAAACAGGCATTACACATGAGCATGTGTCGCACAGATCAAAATAAACTCATTAGTTTCAACATGTCTGGAAATGCAAAAACAGACTTTGGCTTTGGCGTTTGCGATTGTATTGCAGGCATTAGAGGCAATGTTTTCATTATTATGACTTTACAGAACTATGTACTGGCCGGTAGAAAAATTGTGGAACTTATACACTAGGGGCTCGCATACCAGATTAACTGGCACGGGACGTGCAAGTCGGGAATAAAGTGAAAAACTAGAACACCTCGTGGCAAAATGGCGTAAAACCATCACCCGTGCAGGGAGCAAATTTCATCGCCATCATTTTTGATGGCCAGCTAATCCTAGTTTTTTGGCAAGGGTCTCATCCAGGGTGGGAGTACCTTTGTGCATGGGTTCCCCGTTTCTATCGTCATCATTATCTCCTTTGCTTCTCCCACTGTTAGATCACCGTTGTTGTGGAAGTAGGCACGCTGTAACTATTCACTATAAAAACATAGAAAAATAGAACGCCTCGACGATCTTCCGCGGTGGAGGCAAATTCGCCGCGGTGGAGAAAATTCAACGCCGTCATTTTTTATGGCCAGCTAGGCCTAGTTTTTTGACATTGGTCACATCTACGTCAACCCACCAAACTCCCTACAAAAAATTACAAAAATGGCTCAACACCTTCTACCTGTTTTTGGGTAGATAGACATATACACAAATATGTATGTACAGTATAGTCAAATCTTCAACGAACACAATATCACCTCTCTCACTTCTTTCGCGGGCGATAAACAGAAACTGTTTTAGGAAAGAGCGAAAATAAAAGGAAGTAGGTTCTGTAGGTAAGGAATGATGGTCTGAGGATCTAATTAAGGCTACGGTAACCAATGAGGTGCCCTTGAATTAGCACCCAACTAAAAGAACATAGGCTGGGCAAAGCCGATGATAAACTAACCTTACGGCCTGTGGCCCATTTTGTGCTCCTTTATGGGCGTCAGTAGTAACAGAACAATATTGCTTTAGATAGCCTAGCTCTCAAACTTGTGCAGCAAACTTACTAAGATTTTGGCAAGTTTGGAAGTAATTGGCGTGAAAGTAAGGTCAAAAACTCGATCCACAAGAGGAAGGTAAAGCTAATGACTACAGTTAAGGGCAGCAACAAGTCATTGACATTTTCTTATCTCATTGTGCCAGTCGATGACAGTACAATAGTAGGTCTGTTTTGATTAAACACAACAAGGCTAAATATTCAGCCATCTACTTATATCACTTAATAAAAAACGGCAAATTCAACGGTCAGGACTAGAGATCAAACAATTAAGGCTAACTGTATTAGCTCTCCAGAATTGAGCCCTTCCTCCATCGTCCAGTGTGCTATCGCAATTTTTTCTCATGAAACACCACATTGAGTTTCGAAGTACCGATATGCTATATTATCTAACATTAGCATGCACATTCTCAAGCATTACCTACTATGATATTCATGTACATAGCGTGCTTTTAAAATAACATCATAACAAAATACCGAAAGTCATTTCATAAACCTTCCCTCTAAGATGGGTTATCTTTTTTCTAAAGATCAGTAAGGGTATAGGTGTATTGGTATCAACAGAGCAAGTGGTATCAGTGCACCTCTAGTTAAGGTATCCCATGCAGTCTCCTAAGGGTGAAACTCACAACAGCATATGGTGCGCAAAACTAACCCAAGGCCTGTAAGCCATCCTACACCCCTATAGAGTTGAACTTCAGGGAGCCACGCGCTAACACCTTTCTATACGGGTTGCATCCATTCTGATGATAGTGAGTCAAGTGCATGATCAGAACCAGTACACCGAAGCAAAGTAAGGCTACTCAATTTTAATCATGAGTCTATGTATTTCCCCTTCCTGAGACTAATATTAATATGCCGACATTAGTAACAGCCACATTGGTGCTTTGTTTTTCATTGAACACTCAGTTTCTATTTTTGCTATGGCATCAGCATTCGCAAGAGTCAAAGATTGGCCAGAATATTGAACAAATAAAGATACATACATTAATATAGCTGCAGAAATCTTTCCTGCAGGAGGCAGATTTTATTATCCACAGGGGACCTGCCACATTGCACATCTGAGTACTTTTAATGTTTGCAGTACCTAGCGTTTCCAAATTTTCTGGCATATCTACATTACTTTCAAAATAAGAAAAAACATACCTACCTATAATGGAAAATAACTAGCAATCACGAAAATATCAATTGCAGCTCTGATATAGTTTAATAATAATCGATATACCTAACTGCACATCCAATTAACCCATTCTTCCTTACTACCATGTTGAGGTAATTTCCATGAACTGCGTTCCTCTGAACTGTGATAGTAGACGACTTCTTTCTTTTTTTTTTTTTTTTGTTGGAAAATTTGGCATTCATCTCAAGACTTATTAGTTGTATAAATTAATGTGCCCTAATTGGGGTCTCGAACAAAAAAATTGTACAATTAAACTTCATACATATGGCGAACAAAAACCAAGCTTTTTTTCTTGTTTAAACAAAAAAAAAAAATTTCTAAACAAAAAACCCTTGTTTGTTTTTATAGTTTGTTGTTTTTTTTCTAGTTCTACGAATTTTATCCAACATTCAAAGGATTTTCTGTTTTGTAAACATGTAGCTCGCTAATCATCAATAATCTTAATCGCTTCAATTTAACTTCCTATTGTAGAAGAATGAGTTCAAAACCTTTCAAATTAGAAATACAACTTGACAGAAATAGCTAGCTACTAGCTAATTAGAAGCAGAGAATTGAACTAAAGAAAATGAAATAGCTATATGCCTCCATCCTTCTCATGAGCTCACTAACTATCTAATAGCAACTTTTTCTACTAGTTCTAATTTTCAGTAGCTGTTAGCACACCAGAATATACCGTAATTAGAAATGCATCTCTGAAATTAAATAACACAAAATTCGGCAAGTTAAAAGTTTTTAATAAACATAAGCAATAGTTGACCGTAACCGTAGTAACAGACAACCTGATTCCTAAATAGAAATACAGTAACTCATCCTTTCAGTTGTGTGACTAATATTTGATACTTTCGAGGAGTAAAACTATTTATTTTGCAATGTTCATGATTAAATTTCTAAGAAGTTGAATAAAAACAAAACAATTTTTTTTTTGGTAGATTTAAACCATGTTCTTTTTTATTTGGTTTAAACCAGCCAACCCTGAATATATAACAAATTTGTTTCACTCACTTTGTAGACCCAAATGAGGCAGTGACTAATGAAAACATTCAGATAGACCAGTCCCCCCACAACACATACTGTATATATGCAACTTTTATATATTATAGTACAGGGCTTTAAGGAATCTACCCAAAACAGCAGCATGCCATGCGTGCCTGACTCATGTGCTCGAGGTGCCGAGTTCAAGTGACAAGCCTATCACGGGATCTTTGTCGCGTCCTGCGCGCTGAGACGGCAATTGTTTGGCATGCGGAAGCTGGGTGGGGGCACCTGCCTGACCCGAATGGGAGGGTGGGGGGCACGGGTCGTTGAACCTTCCGTTTCGGCACCATAGTTCTTAGCGACAAGTGGTCGGCTGCGGCTCTACTTACTCCTCTGGGGCCAGTTGGCCTATATCTGCAGCACGAACCACTGCATGTGGGTTTCCCAGGGAAGGGTACAATCAAAGTTGACTTTACCTTTAACTTTATCATTAGCAGCAAAATCTCTCATGAGCTCAGCTGACGGTTCTGCCTCAGGTTTGCCACCACTCACACCCGTGTCAGCTACCCGTCCTGTTCCTTGGTGTGATGGTTCCCCTCTCATGTCCTCCTGCAAGTAGGAACAACCACTCAAGAAAATTCCTCTCACTGCTCCAGAATGTCAATTTCATAATATAAATACACATTGCCACAGATGAATTAGTACATATAATGCTCAAACCGCTACGTGGACAAATACACATTGCCACAGATGAATTAGTACATATAATGCTCAAACCGCTACGTGGACAAAATCTGTTATGTAGATGTAGAATTTCAGTCACTGTTGGTTTTCAGCAAAATATGCATGCATGATCTGTCCAATCGTGTGAGTGAAGCTAGATTTTTTACATAAAATATGATGCCTATATATGTATACACTTCACTAGTATATAATATGAAATTCAAAATTCATTCATACAATTGGACAGAATATGCGTGTATATTTTGCAAAGTCACAACCCTAATTATTTTTGTGCCAAGTACAGTTTTTTACATTTACAGAAAAGGCTTGACTGACGACCGGGTGCAATTTACCATCTTTTATATTTTTAGAATCACAGTGATACGCCTAAATAGAAGAGCAAATCAACTTTAAGAAATGCAAGGTAACAAATTGTCATGGCAGAGGAGGCCACGACGTTGTTAATGTAACTCTACAAAGAGGATAATAGTAGAGATTAGCAGAACAAGACCAGAGATTGGCATTCGTATCAGCTCTCCAACTCGGACTGCCTCATACGGGTAAAGTTTATCATAAGCCATCGAAACTTTTTCAGTTTCTAAATTTAACGAATTAGATTTGACAACTCCCCAAACTCAAATTCAATTCCAGATACAAAAACTTGACTCCGTCTAGAGACCAAGAAACCTAAATGCTCTTAGTCGTTGGTGCGTTTTGATGGACATCGTAAACATACCAATAAAGTCAGCGTAAAGGTAAACACCCCACGGGTAAGAAATGCGGCCATATTAAGCTTTCTATAGCACTCAAGTTCAGCCTCCCTCCCTCGTTAATAAACATCATTTTTTTAACTTTGTAAGCTTTAGCACTTAAGGCAACTTGCATAAAAGAAATACACTAGGCAGACTAGAACATGTTGCAGTTATAATAACCACGAATTCTAAGATACTTCGATAAAACATAATTGTATCGAAACTGGTTCTTCTTGACAATTATTGCATTAATAACAAATCTTTAAATATGGTCATAATCTATATAGCTATAATTACAAATCATGATTGCGATTTTCAACCATAGCTCTCCAAGACAGCACCAACAACATAAGCCCGCTCAATAAAAAAAATACTGATAGGCAAAAATTTTTGAAGGAATTGGTGTTGGCATTTGTGTAGTCTTTCCACGATAGTTTTGTCAAATATAATTTCATGAAAAATCATATTTTCTTTCCTAATAGTGCATTAAATCCAACACTATTAGCTAATCTGTCACTTTGAATCAAAAATAAACATATTACAACAGCTAATGAAGCCGAGTGGTACGGACACTTCGTCGTTGAGGCCAGATTCCGCTTTAGTTGTGCTACTGTGTCTTGGGCTCCAAGAGTCTCATGAGCAGTGGCTGGGCTTGGGTGGACCAAACATCCACAATCATCACCTGTCCACAGGTTTGGATAGGCAGCACACCTATAGTTGGCTTGGGACTCCCAGTAGTAGTAGTACTAGTAGTAAACGTTTACTAGCGTTTCAGTAGCACACTGCCTATATCGCGCCGTACTATTCCTGTGTTTAGCCACGGGCTCGTGCGCCGCTAGGGCGAGGAATTTGTCTCATTTTGTATAGATTATACGCTAGTTAGAAGAATATTATTATTAATTTTTTTATAGTATATGTAATTCATAGAGAAACGGGTAGAGCCGGAGTTGACGATAGCACTTATCGTAATGGATTCATCACAGTTTGTGATAGAGGGTACATCTGGTAAGAAAAGTCTTGAGGACATTTCTATTGGCCGCAGGGTTCCCCACAAGCATTCCTCAGAGGATAGAGTCGACATCCCGACCATGCAGGTCCGAATAGCATTCCCTCCGCTCGTCAGAGAATACATACACTCGGCCATTGAATGCAAGACAGTGGGAGGTACGACGCAGTCATCACAGAAGGGTTGTGAACGCCTTATCCTCAAATAGTCGTGAGTGAGTCTCGTGTGCCCAATACGTAGGCGGCACAGTACGACGTTCATTTGGCGATCGTCGCTATTTGACGAGTGCCACTGTCGGACGGTTTCTTTTATTGTTCGTAATTTATTATTTCTCTGCTCTTGCCACTGGGATTGCCATAGCTCGAGCAGGTTTCGCTTGATTAGTGGGTGATAGTCTTGGCAGGGGACTGCACGGTTTGCCGCGGGCAAATCCGACAGAGCCTCCTGCCTCGATTCCTCGTCGGCGAACTCATTGCCGCGACGACAACATGACCAGGCACCCACCAAATACATACTGACTTTCCATCCTCTTGTAATTGTTGTATCGTATTTACTATTCGGTTGATGTTGATAACAGGGTGGATGTTGTAGTGTGCTCGGATGGCATGTACTACACTCAATGAGTCGGAGAATATTGCAAAGTTCCTCTCATCGCTGTCTCCTATAAGGAGCAACGCTGTGCGCACGCCAAACAGCTCAGCGGTGAAAGTCGAGGCCTCCAGTAATAGCCGGCATGTCCTAGTTTCATCAGTCGTAGTGGCTGCGCATCCAACTCTATCACCCGTCTTAGAGCCATCAGTATAGATGTAGATCGAGTAACCGGGTTGGTCTCTCACGTGCTCCGTGAAGATAGTTTTTAGTAAAAGGGGATGTCTTTCTTTTTTGGGTATTGTGTGCCACGAAAAACGTCGAGACTGGTATGCGCCAGGTTTGTTTGTTTCTGAACAAGACCCGGGCCACCTTGAATGGCTCAATTTCCGCTATGAAGAAGAGGGCTTCATAGTCGCTGGAGGAGGGAAGTGTGTACGAAAAGTCTGCTCCCTTTGCCCGGTCTCGGCACACACTGTCCCAAGCCGGGGATCGAGGGACTTGTTCTAAGCGGGCAAAGTACTGATAGGCAAGTTGCGCCCTGCACTGCTGCAGCCAGGGTTCGCCACTCTCAGCGAGGAGGCTTGGTAGGGTGATGTAAGGAAGGCTCCGGTTCATAGCCTTTATGCTGCATTGTGCACAGCGTCCAGTCGTTTTAGGACTTAAGCATTTGCGGACTGATATACGACACAGCCATAGCCTAGTCTCGAGCGTACAAGGGTTTGGTAGAGGTATAGGAGGGTTTGCCGGTCGGCGCTCCACGACAGTGTCGTCAGATGCTTGAGTAGGTTGAGCCTACGCATGCATTGTGTTCTAAGCATCTCAATGTGGGGTTTCCATTGCATTGCTAGGCGACAAGTGCGTTACAAAGCCTGGAAGTGTAATCCAACAGAGGAGAACAGGTCCGGTCACATAAGGACCTGTCGGGATGTAGCTAAAGAAAATAGTCAGAACCACAAAACGGGAGAAGGAAGTTTCCATAGCCGCTATGGCGAAACGTAACCCAAAGGCATTCTATAAATATGTAAATGAAAGACGACTCAAAAAAGAAACCTTAGGTCCGCTGAAATAACCTGACGGTGAAATCACCAATAGCCTAAGCGACAGAGCCACAATCCTGAACGACTATTTCACATCTGTATTTACTGTTGAAAATGTTACAAATATTCCTGAACCAACAGCGATGCAAGTTGCTCCAATTAACACCTGTGTTTTCACGGAAATCGAGATCCTTCAAGAACTTGCCCACCTAAATGTGTACAAATCCACCGGCCCAGATTATCTTACTCCCCGTGTACTACGGGAAATGGCTCCAGTCATCGTGAAGCCACGGCTCGAAATATTTAATCGCTCTCTAAGAACAGGAGAAGTTCTGCAGGATTGGAAACTAGCTAATGTAATACCGATACATAAGAAGGGGGATAAGAAGAGCCCCAGCAACTATCAACCAATCAGTCTTACTTCGGTCGTCAGAAAAATCCTCGAACGCATTTTGAAAAGCGCATGACTGATCACCTGAGGATGCAGCAGCTCATATCAGACACTCAACATGGCTTCCGAAATGGTAGAAGCTGCTTAACAAACCTACTGGACTTTTTCTCAAAAGTTACAGATATTAAAGATGGAGAAAAGGGTGTGGACCTTGTGTATCTAGACTTCCAAAAGGCTTCTGATAAAGTTCCTCATCGCCGGCTAATGAAAATATTGGAAGCCCATGGCAACAAGGGTGACTATTTACGATGGATCAAGGATGGCTTACGGGTCGGCAGCAGCGAGTGAAGCTTGAAGGAGAGTTGAGCGACTGGACACAGGTTTCATTAGGAGTTTCACAACGTAGCGTGCTTGGCCCACTTCTGTTCTCAATTTACATCAATGATCTCAATCTTAACATCCGTAGTAAAATCTGTAAATTTGCGGATGATACAAAACTATGTCATCCTACAATGAAAAGAGCCGAGCTCCAACAAGACCTTGACCACCTCATGGAATGGAGCACAACGTGGCAGATAAACTTTAATGTCGACAAATGCTCAGTAATGCACATAGGACTGGTGAACTCTTCCACCCCATTGAAAATGAATGGGATGGCATTGGCCACTGTCACCCAACAACGTGACTTAGGAATCACTATTACCAACAAACTACAACACAGTCAGCAAGTTGACATGAGTGTGAAAATCGCAAGCAGAGTACTCGGATTCATTATCAGAAACTTCGAATACAAGTCCAAGGACATCATCGTTCCCTTGTACAAGGCATTAGTGAGCCACACTTAGAATTTGCTGTTCAATTCTGGTCGCCACATCAGTGTAACGATATCGATAACATGGAAAGAGTCCAACGCAGAGCA
>LQNS02277964.1:12597823-12608046 GCA_001587735.2 Parhyale hawaiensis | reverse complement strand
CGATGAAAGTTAAGAATCCAGATTATTGCTGTAGGAGTTCAAAATTTGAACTGCTGGGCCTAGGGCCGCGGCTCACTGGACTATATAACTTTCATCTTTAAGAATATGCGTGTCGACAAAAACGCTCATTTTGGTCTTGTACTCATCAACAGTGGAGTGGCTTGCGGGTTTCAAACGAGCTCGCATATCCCGATGAAAAGTTTTAATACCCAGATCATTGCCGCAGGAGTTCAAAGAATTGCTGGGCCTAGGGCCGCGGCTCACCAGACTGTGAAACTTTCATCATATTGCCGGCTCAACACAGTCGTGTCTAAAATCAGCTTCCAAATTCTTAAAAAAAAAACTCTGCTAGCTCCTCTCCAAGTGCCTTACAAAGATTACCATTGCGCTTGAATTATCACTGAAGAAGATTCGAAAACACCATTTTCTGATCCGATAAAGTCTTTAGAAAGACAGTAGTAACATTAGAAATTGAATATTACGTCTTAGCTAACCATTCAGATGAAAGCGACAAGACCGGATCATTGCTGCAGGAGTTCGTTCAAGGAACTGCTGGGCCTAGGGCCGCGGCTCACCAGACTATAAACTTTTATCTTTACTGAAGGCGCTTAAGAAATACATAAGTATTTTAATTAACAGGGACGGTATCAATTAGAGACTAAGTCCCTTAGATGAGACTCCAAAAAATTTCGAAGTCCCGAAGGTAATATGAACCAAAATAATTCTAAGTCTTGAAGGCCCATGAGTTAGAGTCCCCCAAGTGGGAACTGTTAAATTTTTTTCAAGTATTTAAGGCTCTAAAACTAGGAAAAAGCAGAAAAATACTAAGGGATATCTCATATAAGTCACTGAGACTAAGTTAAAATCGGATCAGAAAACTTCAAAGACTTCTTAGAGTATAAGGCTGTTCTGAGACGGAGTCTCAAAACGCATATCTCAAAAAAATTCGAAGTCTCAAAAGCACTTTCACTGACAGAGACTAAGTTCCAAAGGTGGCAGTTGAAAATTTTTCCAAGTCCAAAAAAAAAAAAAAAAAACAGCTAGAAAAAATTTCCAAGCATCAAAAGTACCACCACGCACTGAGACAAAGTTCATAAAGGACTCGACACTGCACTGTTTTCAAGTTTCTAAGGCAGAGGAGGAGAGGAGCTGGAGCTAGAGAGTTGATCGCACCGCAATTCGTTTAGGATGAGTCTCAGGGGACCGGGTGCCTACCTGTATAGACGCGGACGGAAGGGAAGGGGAGAGGGGGCAGAGGAACAAAAATCTGAGATGAAGTAACTATCACCTGGAAAAGGAACAGATTCAGAGTGAACAGATTTTTATAATTCTTATAACATGCACAAGTGAGGTGTTAGTATGATACGATACAGTACTACAGTCTATACTAAGATACTAGACAAAGTACAGAATAACTACTAACAGGATAGCTCTTATACTTACACAAGAGCATACCTTGCATTTTTGGCTAAGCCCCCCCCCCCCAAAAAAAAAAACGCAAGAGTACTTACCTGTCAATTAACAAAAGTGTGACGACTAGACCAGTCCTCCCGACGTGGAGAAACCCGCGAAGACGCGAGTCGTGGTGCTATCCGACAGAGGTACTCTGCCGGAAGCGAGCCACTGCAAAACGTTGCAATTATAAAAACTTACCAGGGTTTCGAAGATATTCTGATACAACATAATTATATGAAAACTGGTTGCTCTTGATAATTATTCCATTAATGCCATATCTTTAAGTATGGTCATAATTTATATAAAATGACAAATCATGATTGCGATTTCCAACCATAGCTCTCCAAGACAGCTCCAACATAGCATACACAATAAACGAAAATACTGATAGGCAAAAATTTCTGAAGGAATTAGTGTTGGCATTTGTGTAGTCTTTCCACAATAGTTTTGTCAAACATAATTTCATGAAAAATCATATTTTCTTTCCTAATAGTGCATGAAATCCAATATTATTAGCTAATCTGTCACTTTAAAGCAAAAATAAACATATTACAACAGCTAATGAAGCCGAGTGGTACGGACACTTCGTCGTTGAGGCCAGATTCCGCTTTAGTTGTGCTACTGTGTCTTGGGCTCCAAGAGTCTCATGGGCAGTGGCTGGGCTTGGGTGGACCAAACATTCACAATCATCACCTGTCCACAGGTTTGGATAGGCAGCACACCTATAGTTGGCTTTGGACTCCCTGACAACTTGGTGAATTACCAGACATTTGTTGCCTCAGAGCAGTGACAGGCAGGTGGTCCCTGCCTCAATAACGCTCCTCACTTTGTAGGAGATTAACAAATAAATCCTGGGCTGCAACAATAAACACTTGCTCTACGTGCTGCCTGGTTAGTGTCAGCACCCCGTACAAACTCACCTGCCTGGCAAGCAATGTCGAAGTTCCACCCTCTACACCCGAGTTCACTAAAATCCTACAACGGTGGGTATTTAAGAGTATAATGCACTTGGTGTCATACAAGTAACTTTTAAGGTACTTACGGATTCCGGGTGATAGAAAAGTTAAGATTCAGTATCATTGCTTCAAAAAAATCTCCTTGCTACCTAAGTTTCATTTAAATGTGTTCACACTATAACAGTAGCGACACTGTCATGCGTTTCTTAACTAGGTTATCCCACGTCTGATTCACCATTTATAACCGTGCGTTGCTTGTCCAAGTCCCACAACTAGAGAGCAACTACCAATTCTTCGGCTCACACATTGACTGTCGCACTGCTCAGGATTTACTACCAACCCTATGTCAAGGATGGATACACCGAGAACGGCAGGCTACGTGAGATATGGACTACTTCGGATCAAAGAATAAGAGGTCGGCATCGATCTGGCAGCATATCTATCAAGGGTAGACTATAGCTGCTGCGCACAGTTGCAGCTTAGCAAATCTCACATCAGGTAGAAAAACACGTTGAACTTACATCAGAATCTGTTAGAAGGGACCAGCAGGCGGAGATATAAGACGGCAGCTAATCCGACACACTGAGAGGACACCTTGAATTGACAAAGGGCAGGAGACAACTGATTTCTCCGATACATCCTAGCCTGGCAACAACTTCTATCCGCAGGTTTACAGACAAACGACTGTCTTTATTGCATGAATTCTAGAAATTGCTATCGTAGTCAAGCGAGGAACTGAAGCCCTTCCACGCAGGCACGAAACAGACCTCGCGCATCTAGACCCTATTTACCAGTTTTGTCGATCCGCCACCGACAGCACACCTCGTCCTGTCAGTACTCCTATACTACGTGAAGTAAAACACTATGCGGAACTAGGAAAACAATAGAAAGTGAAATGAATAATTACGGGTAGAACATTGGTAAGTTACTAATTATGAAGTGTACCATTATTCCTCACATATAGAAATGGACTGAAAGTGAAGTTGAAATCTCAGACTAGGGGCTAGGCTACAGCTCTGCCCTAAGGTACCAACTTCCAATGTAGATTTCAATTTGGAAAATAAATAACTGAAGCGGTGATGTTGCTAGTGTTCTGTGACAGGCCTCCTGTCACAACACAACCAAATTCATGCATTTGAGGTGAAGCCAAAAGTTTCTATATAATCTTTTCTTTTGAAAGTTTCTTATTCATGAAATATAGATTTCAATGGGATATTTCAAAATATGTTTTTTTTTATCACAGGGAGGGCTTAAGCAAAAATCAAACTGGCTTTATTTAGCTATACTGATTTGAATTAAACTTGGTACAGTTATGTAAAATCAAAAGAAATTGTTTTGACTCCTAACTTTTTTCCATTTTCGCCATACAAAACGAGTTATTCAAAGAAAAGGGGGGAAAAGAGGACGGCGGGTTGGCAGAGATATGTAAAGCAGAAAAAATGGGAATAGAAAACGAGTTGTTCAAACAAAACGGAAGTGCTGGCTCCCATGAAAAATTCATTTTTTCGACTTCAAACCCTACTCCTACAATTTCTGAGCTACAGAGCTGATTTTTGTCTCAAAAGAAGTGGAATATTACACTCTCAATAAGAATTGCATTTTTCTGTTTTATTTGGAAAATTAAAAAAAAAAAATACATCAAATTTTTCCCAAAAAGTACACTGTCATAAGTCTCCTAATTTGAAAATCAAACCACACATCTCTACAAAGTTTTGTGAAGATCTACTCAATAACAAATAAGTTATTCAAGTAAAAAAATAAACTTTTACAAATGGGCCCCCGCCTCTAGTCTCCTAGCCTATCAGAGGGTGAAACATGCCGAAGATCAGGGCAAACCCTAGCCCCTATGGGAAATCTGGTCACAGCGAGTTCAACATAACATACATCAATTTGCACTAAAGAATCCCTGTAATCTGGACAAGAAAAATATTGGAAAGTAAGTCCCACTGAAATGCTCAAAATTCTCATTAGTTCAATGCAGAAAAGGTGTGCTGCAGTGTTGGAATTTAAAGGTAATACCTGTAAATACTGAAAGTTGGATGATTTTCTTATGAATACAGATAATCAAAAGTGTAATACATAATATTTCCACTCTTAAAACTGTAATTTTGGTAATAACTTTTTTATGGAAACTTATCATGAAACTGATTATATATATATCTGATTCTCATGCCATATAGAAACAACACTATAACTTTCATGAATAAAAGTGGCATAATTTGCAGTTATTAGAACTTTAATGAGGGTGTCTTATACTTATTTCCACCACTTAAGAGAAATTTAGTGTATCTAAAAACAACTCTTGCAACAAATTTAGACTAACTTTAGTTACACTATGACGACTGTAGTTTTGGACTACAGATCATTGGTCGGTCACATCTGTTGGTCCTGTTAGTCACAACTTGGTGCACTATCATGGCGTTTGATAATACAAACTGCAACTACGACTAATGATTTATCTAATCTGTATCCATGGATGACCAACTGAGATAAGTAATTGCATGTAGTAGCGTGCGGCCAGGCGAATGATCGCACTCGCAAATCGCGGGTGAGAAATCGCACCCCTTTTTTCGAAAACTAGAAGATCTAACCAATATCTGAATGTATCATTGGAAACGGCAAGTCTTCAAGCCCTAGAACCCATGTAATCATGTCGTAATTGCCGCTTTAAAAAGGTTTGCTGTATCTACCAATAAAAGCTGCAATTTCTTGCCAGCTTTGGTGCGATTACTCACCCTGTCTTCTGTCCGTCGGTGATTGCACAATTTTCTTTAATAACTGTCTCTGTGATTGCGTAAGCCACAAATTTTAATAGGGTAGTTAGTACCTCATGTCAGTGCCATCCTGCACAAAAAAGCTTGTTTCTGCTGCTACGATAGAATAGTGCTCTCGCGAATTACAGAATTTTGCGATCTTTAGCCCGGCCCGACGCCATTGGGTGAGATTCGGAGAGTCCCGACGCCATTGGGTGAGGGTCGAAGAGTCCCGACGGCATTGGGTGAGGGTCGTAGCGGCCCGACGCCCTTGAGTGAGGGTCGGAGCGGCCCGACGCCATTAGGTGAGGGTCGGAGCGGCCCGACGCCATTAGGTGAGGGTCGGAGCGGCCCGACGCCATTAGGTGAGGGTCGGAACGGCCCGACGCCATTAGGTGAGGGTCAGAGCGGCTCGAAGCCATTGGGTGAGGGTCGAAGCACACCCGGCTGTTCAACCGCATATGGACATCATTCAGTATCAGACACCAGCAAATATTCTCTCAGCTCAACGGTTGAACGTGTTGCTGAATCTGTTGAAACATTACAACAGTCCATGTTTCGCCAAGTTCTAATTTATTTAAAAGTTGAAGTTATTCGAAAATTTCAACGTGCTTCGTATTAAGCCTGCAGACTTGACCCTTTCGCTACGGAAATTTTGCTCTTTTATGAGGTTCTGTAGGAGTCTCATGGAAGACACTATCATTGTAGTCACTTGAGCTCACCTACAGTTTAGTTCAGTCGTAGATAAAATACTACCACTGACTTCCGACGGATTGTTAAATATGTTGTCCAAATTCCTAGGGAAAGAAACAACGCGCTGGTTTTGATAATCAAAACTTTGATGCGGGACATATACGTACCGTCAGTATCGAAAGGGTTAACAATTAACATTTTCCTCAACTCTTCCATCGCACACACACACACACCCAGCGTTCGCTACAACGAAATTACAGAATGGAGCCGAGTGAATACATTCACTGGTCTGTTGAATGAACTCACCATTGGAGTGACAAGCATCACTCTACACTATACAGTAGCTTTTAATCACAAAGTAACAAAGAGCAGCCAACGTTCTCACCAGCTCATCAGGCAACTCTTCCAGCGCACACACACACACCCAGCGTTCGCTACAACGAAATTACACAATGGAGCCGAGTGAATACATTCACTGGTCTGTTGAATGAACTCACCATTGGAGTGACAAGCATCACTCTACACTATACAGTAGCTTTTAATCACAAAGTAACAAAGAGCAGCCAACATTCTCACCAGCTCATCAGGCGTCCAGTCAATGGGCTCTTCCTTCATAGATATACAGTCATCATCAACCGATTCATGCTTCGTCTGATGATCTTCCATAGGAGCAAGAGAAATAGAAGCACCACCGGGAGCTGAAAATAGCAAAGAAACAGTTTGATATTAAAAAGAAATAAAGTGAGAAAATTCACCGTATAACATAAACACCTTGGTACCATGGGAGACGTGGCAGTAGTTGGAAAACCCTGATGCATGCGACTCTTCTAAGAAACATGGCGTTTTAACATAAGTGAAGGCTACTATTATTTTAACGAGGTATGTCTTGATAGAATGGAGAACCTCCTGTCAAATGTGGTTGATGTCTACCTTCCCTACTAGCAATCAGGCTCGCCGCAAAAGCTTGACGTAATTCAGCTTCGGAGTGGTGGCACCAAATGCTGCCAGGGTTGTTTCATACAAGGCTTGTATTCATTGTGTGGGCAGGGTTCCATCCTACACAGAGGAGAGAACGTCGACCCCGTGAATGCTTTGGTGGATTTTTGTGAGAGTAGTGAAGTTAAGAGTCATAAGTGACGTCAGTTTACCCTTGCTCATGTGGCAGGTATTGGGATTGCCCTGATCTTCAGCATATTTCACCCACTGATAGACTGTTCCTGGATGCCTTCAGATGTACATCTGACGCAGAGGGTGGAGAAAGCAGCGGATGGAGTAGCCAACATCTGTTTCATTAGGTATTGTGTGAGATTTTTCTGACTTCGGAGCAGTCGTGAGAGAGTTGGCTCTAAACAGGGGTTGATTTCTTTGCCAAGGTGCGCCCGCTCGCAAGTTATTTTTGATAACCTTATTCACATTCTTGTATTGGAGCGAATAGCGTGCCAGAATCAGAGTCGGCTGCGATTTAGAGAGGATTGAAATTTAGCTATGCTATGTCTATCGGCAGTGGATCGGGATTTGAATTTGCTGGTCTGTCGTTGGAGCAGTGCTCCTGTCACTTGTTAACCATTATTTATAAATTTGTTGAGCTATACGTTCTAGCTGCTATGAGTCAAATTTCATACCCCAAGATGATTCGGCCTCCTCACCAGCAGCAGAAGCACAGGAACATATTATGGCAACATTATGTATATACGGTGAGAAATGAAGTTTCCTTTAATGTTTGTACAAGGGATGCTCAACTTCAGTTCAATACTGTGAATCTAGAGGATCGCAACTGTATTAGCGAAGGGACACTTTACGAGAGAAGGCAAGCTCAGAGGCTACGCGAAGCTCCGACGCTGTTCTATTCCTACATAAGTAAAAATAAGGAGGGTGCTCCCTCTGTGTCCTGTTAGGCTGGAGTCGTGCAGATTGGTTGATGATCCAGCATCCATGTGTGAACTTTTTGCTGAAACTTTCAGCCTGGCTCTTGCTCCTGATGCTCTTAGCTCTCTTGTGCTTGGGAACAATGCAGTAAGCTCAGTAGAGGGCTTGATTTTTCTATCAATGATGGGCATGGCTTGCTGTTGAGAAGAGATGCATCCAATGTAAAAGTGTGCTACATTGCAGGCTTATCTCTCCACTGCATATTTGAAAGGTCTTTGTCCTCGGGAGAGCTACCCTGCATGGTTGCAATCAATTATGGTGTCTCTATATCCAAGTCTCGATGTATCTGCGACAATTATCGCCCTGTAAATCTCATATCAGACTGTTTCAAGACGTTGGAAACCGTGATTTTGACCCAATTGTAGAATTATATGGAGTCCAATAATCTGTTGCCTTCTAAAAAATTGGATTCCGGCGGGAGAGGTTCACCGAGATGTAACTTCTGTTAGTACATGCTGATGCGAGCAGGAGCCTAGATAGAGCGTCAGAACGTTGTTGATGTGAGTTTTCTGGATTTTTTAAGGCATTTGATAAAGTGACATATATAGTCCTCATAAGAAAATTACAAGACTTGGGAATTCATGAATCCATCTTGTCTTGGATTGTTGCCTTCCTATCTGGTCGCACCTTCAAGTCAGAGTTGGGGGCTGTCAGTCGCAGCAGACCTCTTACACATGGTGTCCCTCAAAAATAGGTTCTGAGACCTCTGCTATTTTTACCTACGCTGATCTACTGATTTTTTGACTGTTTTGTTCAGTGAAAGCTTTAGCAGATGACCTTAAAGTTGTAAGTACTTGCTATATTCGAGATCCTACACCCTGGAAGGGCAGTCTTTGCTCCAGAGTGACGTTGATATTTTGGCTATGTTGTGGTCTTAGAACTTGGTTTTGAATGGTGAGCAGAGTCTGGTTTCGAGGTTTTGCCACGTCTGCTACGTTAATGATGATTATTGCTTGCACCCATATACTGAGGGAGATAGGCCTACTATCCTGAACCTTGTTGAGTCTCATCGTGATTCGGAGTAAGGCAGTTGGACTGGTCGAAGCCTTTTGCGCTCTGTTGTGTGTAGGTCGCCCGAGTTTATGGTGGCCCACATCAGACCTCTCCTCGTTTATTGTTCAGTTGTCTGGGACAATGGCTATGTGGGCGATAGCACTGCGTAGAAGCAAGCATAATAATGCTGGAAGATGCCTCTTTCACTCCCTTTCTTGGTCTTTCAAGCTGAAATTTCCTTTCCGAAAATAAGAAAATCCCGATCAGCAACTTCTCTCCTACACTGCATCATTTTCATGAGCAACCTGAATGGTTTGTGCAGCAGCAGTTGCAGTGGAACCACTATTAAACTTGCAGAGTAAAGCGAAAATAATAATGTGCTCTTTAAAAGGGATGAACATTGGAGAGAATGTTGTAGAATAATATGATGATGCTTTAATAGAATAAGCATAACACAGATCTAAATGATTTATAAAATTATAATTCCTGTTGTATAAATCGGCAAACACTTTTGCCCAGAACCGATACAAAAATGGGCAAAAAAATGTAAGGTTATCGCCTCAATATTCATTTTTTCAAGTATATCTATTTCACTATCAAAACTTTTTACAAGGGTAAAAAGTTTTCACTGCAGTATTATCACCGCATATTCATGATGTACAGCAGGAATTGATCACTTGCACCCATATACGGAGGGAGATAGGCCTACTATCCTGAGCCTTGTTAGCACAGTTGCACTAAAATTAATTTTATTGCACATCACTAGAGAACAAAGGATAGTGCAACTCGACAGAATTAGAGTAGAGAGCACTAATTGTTTATGAGTACATGACTTAACCATTGCAAAGTTGTGATACATTTTTCATGAACATATCTGTACAAGAAGTAGGATTAAAAAACTTTCACATATTCTTCACCACAGTTTAGTTTTTGACTGGGCACACTCATACATCAATGAAAGTAAAAAAATTAACATTGCCAATAATTAATAGGGCAACAAAATATAGAAGAAAAAGTAGAACAGGCAAAATTATTCAAAGCACCTGCGACATCAGTTACTTTGAGAGTCTTCGGAAGAAGTCCAAGTGACGTTGCTCACATCACCTCACGTGTGTGGAGTCACTCTGCTGGGTGTCTTCTGTGATGCCGCAGTTCGCAACCAAAGAGAGAGCCAGCAGCGAATTATCTCCACAGTGCATGTAACCACTAACTGCTGGTCTATCTGGTATTCTTCTTAAATGTGAATCCAGCAAATTTTTTAACTCTACAGTTTTGATATCAGTCGCGTTTCGAATATGCCGAGGTATTTTGTTAAACAATCTTGCTCCTCGTACAGCGAAGCTATTAGAATATTTTGTGGCCACAGCTTTTCCACCATCTCTGCTTGGGATACGGATATCACAGGTACTTCCAGTTCTTTCCGAGTGTCTGGCGACAATCCGCTCAT
>LQNS02277964.1:12570548-12587596 GCA_001587735.2 Parhyale hawaiensis | reverse complement strand
AATTTGATGCATAAGAGAAGAAGTACTTACTGTTTTCTTTTATCTTCTTGATGGCTTGCAGTTCTTTTTCCTGTTTTTCTTCATCATGAGATTTTGCAAGTTTATGTTCAATCTCTTCCAGTTTTCGCCGGCATTCAGTTTGTCACTGTAATACACACGATGACTTTTGGCATTTGATCAATCTTGCTCTCTTTTTTAATAAGCTATTGCGGAATTTATGGTGGCGGTTTTTAGGACATTTCCTTCTAGCCGGTGGTAGGTACTTCATGCACTTTTCCAACAGGTAATGTGCTTGAGCAGTCCTGAGAGAGTTGGCTCTAAATTGGAGTTTATTTCTTTGCCAAGGTGCGCCCGCTCGCCAGATATTTTTGATAACTTTATTCACATTCTTGTATTGGAGCGAACAGCGTACCTGAATCAGAGTCGGCTGCGATTTAGAGAGGACTGAAATTTAGCTATGATATGTCTATCGGCAGAGGGTCGGGATTTGAATTTATTGGCCTATCGATGGAGCAGTGCTGCTGTCACGTGTTAACCATTATTCATCAATTTGTTGAGCTATACGTTCTAGCTACTAGGAGTCAAATTTCATGCCCCTAGATGATTCGGCCTCCTCACCAGCTGGAGAAGCACAGGAGCATATTATGGCAACATTGTGTATATAAGGTGAGAAATGATGTTCGCTTGAATGCTCGTACAATGGATGCTCTACTTCAGTTCAACACTGTGAATCTGGAGTATCGCAACTGCATTAGTGAAGGGACACTTTACAAGAGAAGGCAAGCTCAGATGCTACCCGAAGCTCCGACACTGTCCTATTCCTACATAAGAAAAAGAAGGAGGGTGCTCTCTCTGTATCCTTGTTAGTCTGGAGTCGGGCATATTGGTTGATGATCCAGCATCCATGAGTGAACTTTTGGGCTTGGCTCTTGCTCCTGATGCTCTTAGCTCTCTTGTGCTGGGGAACAATGCAGTAAGCTCAGTAGATGGCTAGATTTTTCTATCAATGATGGGCATGACTTGTTGTGATGAGATGCATCCAATGTAAAGGTGTGTTCCATTGTTGGCTTATCTCTCCATTGCATATTTGAAAGGTCTTTGTCCTCGGGAGAGCTACCCTGCATGGTTGCAATCAATTATGGTGTCTCTATATCCAAGTCTCAATACATCTGCAACAATTATCGCCCTGTAAATCTCACATCAGACTGTTTCAAGACGTTGGAAAGCGTGATTGTGACCCAATTGTAGAATTATATGGAGTCCAATAATCTGTTGCCTTCTAAAAAATTAGATTCCGGCGGGAGAGGTTCACCGAGGATTAACTTCTGCTAGCACATGCTGATGAGAGGAGGAGCCTAGATAGAGCGACGGAACGTTGTTGATGTGACATTTCTCGATTTTTTAAGGCATTTGATAAGGTGACTTATATAGTCCTCATAAGAAAATTACAAGACTTGGGAATTAATGAATCCATCTTGTCATGGATTGTTGCCTTCCTATCTGGCAGCACCTTCAGGTCAAAGTTGGGGGCTGTCAGTCGCAGCAGACCTCTTACGAATGGTGTCCCTCAAAAATAGGTTCTGAGACCTCTGCTATTTTTTATCTATGCTGATCTACTGATTTTTTGACTGTTTTGTTCAGTGAAAGCTTTAGCAGATGACTTTGAAGTTGTAAGTACTTGCTATATTCGGGGTCCTACACTCTGGAAGGGCAGTCTTTGCTCCAGAGTGACGTTGATATTTTGGCTATGTTGTGGTCTTAGAACTTGGTTTTGAATGGTGAGCAGAGTCTGGTTTCGAGGTTTTGCCATGTCTACCACATTAATGCTGATTATTACTTGCACCCATATACTGAGGGAGATAGGCCTACTATCCTGAACCTTGTTGAGTCTCATCGTGATTCGGAGTAAGGCAGTTGGACTGGTCGAAGCCTCTTGCGCTCCATTGTGTGTAGGTCGCCTGAGTTTATGGTGGCCCACATCAGACCTCTCCTCGTTTATCGTTCAGTTGTTTGGGACAATGGCTATAGCACTGCGTAGAAGCAAGCATAATCATGTTGGAAGATGATTCTCTTTCACTCGCTTTCTTGGTTTTTCAAGCTGAAATTTCCTTTCCGAAAATAGGAAAATCCTCATCAGCAACTTCTCTGCTACACTGCATCATTTTGATGAGCAAGCGGAATGGTTTGTGCAGCAGCAGTTGCAGTGGAACCACTATAAAACTTGCAGAGTAAAGCGTTTCTAATGTGCTCTTTAAAAGGATGAACATTAGAGTGAATTTCACAGAAAAATATAAAGATGCTTCAATAGAATAAGCATAACACAAATCTAAATGATTTATAAAAGTATAATTCCTGTTTTATAAAGCGGCAAATACTTTTGCCCCGAACCGATACAAAAATGGGCAAAAAAAAATGTAGGGTTATTGCTTCAATATTAACTTTTTTTAAAGTATATCAGTATATCTAATTCACTAACAAAACTTTTACAAGGGCAAAAAAATTCTGAGTGCAGTAATATTACCGCATATTCATGATATACATACAGCAGGAAATGATTAATGACTAACATTTGAGCACCAACTAAAACAATTTAATTTCACATCACTAGAGAACAGAGGATAGTGCTACTCGACAGAATTAGAGTAGACAGCACTAATTGCTTATGAGTACCTACATGACTCAACTATTGCAAAGTTGTGAGACATTTTTCATGAACATATCAGTACAAGAAATAGGATTAAAAAACTTTCACACATTCTTCACCACAGTTTAGTTTTTTTGACTGGGCACACTCATAAATCAATAAAAGTAAAAAATTAACAGTGCCAATAATTAATAGGGCAACAAAATATAGAAGAAAGAGTAGTGCAGGCAAAATTATTCAAAGCACCTGCGACATCAGTGGCAACAGAAAAGAATAAAAATGGTATGCCCAAAAGAAAAAAAAAAGACTGCTTCATGATGAGATTACATTCTTAATAAAGGTGAAGCCTGCTATCTTTACAAGTTGTATTTACCATAAGTTAATGCCAAGTGTGCTTTCATTTGCACACATCAAACTCTATGGCAAGTTCGAAGTTTTCAATATTTTCATTATATGATGGAGTATGAAAGAGATATACTGTACAGGCTAAAAGAAAGAAAGGTTCCTACAAAGGATGCTACTCCTACGAAATTTTAGGACGATAGATGCAGTAGCTACCTATATAATATGCAAGTATTGCACAAAAGGTTCTATGGATGCAAGATCAAGCTTGCATCCATGATTCATTTTTTACAGTTGATCACTCACACAAAATAAGAATATTTAAGAGATTCTATCACATGTTATTTACACTCATGTTTTAGTTCATAGGTACACTAGCATATATAAAGCCAGTTTATTTGTATGTTGCATCTTTTGTTGATCATTCCGTATAGAATCATAAATGCAAACAGGATAAAGAGGAAAATACGTTCAGAAAGATGTTGATGTCAATCATACTTTTCAAGAGTATTTAAAGGAAACATACTCTACCTTGGACATGACTGGTCTTCTTTATATCCTTGGCTCGTTTTCTTGAATACTTATGATGCTGTCCACTAAAACTATGCATCATCACTACTGCGTTGCACCAATTACATTGGTTTACTCAAATGTTTTTCATATTGTACCCCCAGTAAGAAGTTTTCTTGTGGGTACTTCTCTTGTCTCAGTTTTTGCTCTAGACTACCCTTGAATATGATAACTAAATTCTCTGTTACAACTTAGAGGTTTGATACTTGACTTCATTCGTTCAAAAGTGGTACCGATATTCGTCGTCAAGAATATAGTTTGGAGTACTCTTCAGTTAATGTAGAAAAAAACCAACGTCGAATTACACAACTACTATTTTATTTTGGCACACTTAGAGAAAAACACAATGAACGCAGTATTTTGAAGTCGCAGCCGTGTGTCTCGTCGAGGGTGCCGCCTAGTTGAAAAAGCCAGTTTCCCTGGATCAACCAGGTTTATGTACTCTAGCTATCTTGGTCAACATGGCCAAATTAGTATAACATCTGCAGCTGTGGTTCTTTACAATTTGTTCAGCCTCATAACTGTACAAATATTTCAAATTAGTTTGGCTGAACAGCTCCTGGATAATTTCATCTCCGTGCAGATTTCCTTGGTCAGCTTACCTAATAGGACTTGTTAAGCTAAGGTTTCGTTTGCAGCTTTTGTTAAACCATGTTAAACAATCAGCGGTCAGAGCGCGTATCACGCAACTGGCCAAACGTGGCTCTCTCGCTAGTCTGCTTTTGCAGCTGCGTATTATCCATCTCCTTAGTTGGCAGCCTTTACTCTGCTGTGAACATGCAGATGCATCCTGGTGCACAGCATAATCTCCATACCAACACAGTATTGCAATACAGTATACAATAGAATGTTAGATATAACAATCGGCGTTTTTCCTATTGTTCAAAGATGTGATATAACAATTACAATAATATGGAGTATTGAACTCACTTGTACTAAAACTCGTCGTTCAATACTCCAACACTTCCAACACCACCTACTTAATGGTAGTCTACTTTCAATTAAAATATCTACACTACCGATGGTGCTTTGGGCTTAAAAATCTCAGAACCAATAACGATGTACCATAAGATAGAGGATAAACCCACCTTCAAGCTTGACTTTTGTTGGAGATTTTAGTAGCTCATTCATTATCACCAAAGGCTGCTTGAGCTTAACTGGCACTGCAGTAGAATCATCTATAGCAAAGCCTTTAGCTGTCTCAGTCACAAACAACTTGGGCAACATTACTGAGCACTGCCTCAACCTTACTGGTGAGGCAGTAGGGCAAACCCCTGGGTAATAACCACTCATGGTTTCCGATCTGTACCAACGTCACTGAAATTGAAATGAGTATCACTTATTCCTTTAAAAGTATGTACTAGTTACCAATGCGTAATATAACTGATGGGATAAAATATATTAAGATAATGACTGAGCATATCAAACCTAGCTAATTTTACTTGCACATCACAAGTGACACAGTGCCATTTGTGGAACTATAGAAAACTGAATAACCGTTTTGTTAAATTATGCATGTAGCCTGTATCTTCGACCATCACAGAGTACAGCTGTAGTATGCACAATTTAATTGGGAGGAGAGAATTGGGGAAGAGTTTGAGGCAATGGCAAATATAAATGCTTCGAAAGAGTTGAAACATATAACATGCCAAACATATAAAATTCCAATAGCTGAGCTCAGTCTAAAGTTAGGTTATAGTCAAGTGTGGTAAATAATGAATTACCCACATAAGGGGTACAAAATGGATGCCCTTTCTAGCAGTAAAAATTCCTAGATCATTCATGTTACCCATTTTACCAAACTTCACTAGCTATATATTTTCTAATATACAGCATCTATAATATGTTACCTTTGATTATGCAAATACAGTTTTATTTAATTTATTTAGCAGGATAAGTGTCTTAACTTTGAAATATCAATATTAACTAAACGTATGAATATGTTACAACTATAAACAGCACTTGTAAAATAAATATTTAGCCATTAGCTAAGTTAAGTTCATCATACAATTTGTTTATTAACAAGTTTTTTACTGTTCCCTCAGATTATGCAACAAGTTAATAAAAACGTCATAAAAAGGAAATTAGATTGAATGTTCCAATGAACACTTTTGCAGTGGTGAAGCGAATCATAGTACCTCTGTCGATTGCACGTAGACTTGCATAGCCGAGGCTTCTCCATGACAAGAGGACAGGTCAGAGTCGTCACACTCATAAAAGACAGATAAGATAAAGACGATTTTCTCAAGGGCACTATGGCCTGAGGTGTATCAGGTAACAGAAATATTAAAAAGCTTTTCCAAGCTTTTTTCCATGATTTGTGAGGTATTTTCTCAGTATTCATGCCAAAATCTGAGCTGAGTTCACTGTTAGGCGTTTCTGTGATGTTTAGACGAAGTCTCAAATTTTTTTTTTATCTGGTCATGCCTTCTTGTAATCCTTATCCTTATTCCTCCTTGCAGACTATATCAGGCCGGCCAGCACACTCCGGCTTCACCGGAGTTGTACGACGAGCGATTAGTCATTGAGGTCTCCAAAAAGGATGGGCTTTGGGAAGGTATGAAACTCCAGAGGTAGTCTGCTTCGCTTCACCACTGCAAAAGTGTTCATTGGAACATTCAATCTATTTGCAGTGGCTTGCTCCGCAGGGTATTTACTGGAGTTCACCTTACCCGACTGTCTCTCTCAAGGGCACTAGGGCCTGAGGTGTATCAGGTAACAGAAATAATAAAAAGCTTTTCCAAGCTTTTTTTTTTTTGGTAGTGTAGAGCGGTGAGCTACCTGCGAGAGCTTGTCCTGCAAGCAAGACGTAGTTGCGTTGCTAAGTACGAGAGTTTCGAACTCGAGTTGCGAATGTGCCGAGGTAGTGCAGTTCTTGCTGCATACCAAACAGGTAAAGGTTTGCTGGTACCTCCTAGAGTAGTGCAATCTTGCGCTTGTTGGTACGGCAACTTGATTGATCCAACCCCTTATACGCAGTCTCCAAGAGGAGCTGGAAGTGATGGGGATCTATAAGGCTCTCATCTTGATGTGGTTCCAATTGCGATGGCTACTGAACAAGTCACGGAGGCCCCTTCAGGATGGAGCCGCAGCCGGTTAGGGAAGCTGGTGCAGCTACGGGACGCTGCCAGCTCGGTCGAATTCGGAAGCAAACGTTTAATTTGCCCTGGGACCCCTACTCAGAGATCCCATGCTAAGATCAGTACCGTAGCAGCGCGAGCTCTGGGCCTTTCTCCGGCTTACGCCGCGTTCCTTGAACCTGGAAGCTCTCGTGCACTGGTCTATCTCCGGACCTCGTCAACGGAGGAACTCCCCCTGGCCGGGATTCGTAGCCAGGTTTGGGCAAGGTGGCTCAGTGCCTCCAATAAGGCAATGGCCCCAACCAGAAGGCCAGATGTTACAGAGCGCGGGACCCATATTTGGAGGTCCCGTAAGCTGGTCAGGATCGTAGCTGGAGTAAAAGAATGGCGTGAGCTGATATCACCGTGTTTGTTGCCTTTATATATAGATGACTGTGCTCTTCTCGGAAGCTGATTGGCAGTATGGTCAGTCAATCATGACGCCACTGTATATACATAGGTACTTAAATCTTTAACAGACATTATCACCTCTCTCACTTTATTTGCTAGTGATAACAACAGGTGAAAGAGATCACTAATTTTACAGATCCCCTTAACCCATTTACTGCTACAGAGATGCAGTCATTAGCCAGGCGTCGCTACATTATACACTCACCATCAGGCTCAGTCTTGATTACTGCCACTGCCGGCTCTTGTTTGCAGTATCCATGATACAGAGCTGGAGCTGCTACTGCCTCACACACTGGCAGCTGATACAACAGCACTGATGGCTGCCTGAGCTTTACTGGCATAGACAACTTGGGCAACATTACTGAGCAGTGAGCACTGCCCCAACATTACTGGTGAGGAGGCAGGGTAAACCTTAGGGGAACTGTCGCCCATGATTCTTGTTATTTCCTATTGGACGTGACAATATACAATTGCTTTTGTGATTATTTTGGCTACCTGGAATAAATGGTGAATAAATTCAAACAATTACGGTATGAGCATCATACAAGTTAAAGCCAAACCATCAAACTAAATTCAACGTCTAAATAGGGCCTAATGTTAATGAAAAGAGCTTTTCTTCAATACTGCCAAAGGGCTATAATGTAATGTACTCGGAGCTCCACAATAAGCATAAATAACGCACTATTGTGATACAGAATATACATAACCAATAGGGTCATTTTTCATCCCTTTTGCCACGCTTGTGCTGTTTCTCTCATATTGTCTTCTGCCCTAGTTCCCTTTTCAAAATTCCATTATTACATTCTCTATGTGCAATATATCACATTAATTTGAGTTAAGCACCTTTTATTTTTATTTGCCATATGAAACAGTTCTTTTTGATTCTAATCACTAATAACACACAGCTGTTGGTTGCTTGCAATTCTTTTGGTTCTTCCCTTCATCACGTCACTTTTTTTTATAATTTAGGGAGAAAATTCCGTTACCAAAAGCAGGTTGGGATACAATGAAATTCGAACCCTTGGAATTTTGATTGTAAATATAGCTTCTGAAATATAGGCTACAAATGGAAATATTAAATTTTCTGAATTCTGCTTTGTTTCCAAAAGTACAGTAGTTGTGCAGTATTTGATAGGAAGATTTCTTATTCTGAACGTGGTACATGGAAGGCGGTGTCTTTGATACAGCTTTGATCCTGGCTGGCATAAGCTATATCGCGTATTTCTTTAGCTGATTTTTTTTTGGCAGCAGTTGGAAAGGCTAAGTCTTGGTTAGAGTTCCTTTGGTGCATAATTTCGCTCATCCATTGCTCAGCTAAATCTCTCTCTTAGCAGTTGAAACTTCACACTGAACAGACGCCTTTTGATAGTCAATTTACATTGAAGCCAAATTTTGACTCTCCAAATTTTAACCAACTATTGGCTGGTATCCAGGGTACAGTAAGCCCTGAGCATGTTTGGTGAATTCTTCTGACTGAAGTCGCTATATACCTTACTGCTCAATGTTTGACCAATTCAAAACCGGCATTTGCACCCAACCTTGCGAGATGGAAGAAAAGAACACATGCAAAATTAGATCCACATGATGGTTCTATCCATTGATTTGTCTGGTAAAACACTGCACGAGTTCAATTGCTGGGATCATTTCCCTTTGATTGAGCCCTTAAATCAAATAAGGGAATAAACAAACCGGAACCCGGTTTCCCGGACTTCTCGTTTTCCCGGACTTTTTTCAGTTTTCCGGGGTTTTCCAGGAACGTTCTGGGAAACTGAAACCAAGCCGGAATACCGGAAAACTTCTGCATTTCCCGGAAAAAGTCCGGCATAAGTTCCGGACCTGGAAAAAGTCCGGCAGAAGTTTCGGACCTTCAGAAGAATTCCCGGAAGTGACGCTGCGCAGATGCTGAAATTCGCCTATTGCGCAGCGTCTCTTCTGGGATCGGAAGGCAACCTCCGCCATTTTTGTTCAGTTTTCGTCTGTACATCGTGGTGTTCAGTTGAGAAGTGCTATTTAAGTGATTTAAATTCAAATTTATGAGTTTAATTTTAGGTTTTTTAAAGTGAATGTGATGAATAATATTGAGAGCTATTATTAATCAATAAAAGTAGGCTAGAAAAGTCACTTATTTTTTACTTCTAACGAAAACGTCACTTGGTGAACTCGTAACTCAACTCTAGCCCCTAGGTCAGCTTTGCAGTCATTCAAAAGCGAATTTACTGTAGCTAACTACATACATCCTGTACAGTATGTATGCATTATGAGCAGTAATGTTCATTAGATACACTAAAGTTATTCTTAGTTATTTTTTTGGGGGGTGGGGATTACATATTTGAGCCTAGCCTCACTGTGCAGTAGTTTTCATAATATCTAACGTTAATAATAACGGTGACCCCATCCTCAACACTGCAAATGGTGAGTACCATTATCTACGGTAGTACTACTATGAATTTATACGTACTGTATACTGTATATTAATACTGTACGTAACGCACTATGTTGAGTAGATACAGTACTGTACTACGATGTTATTATGCACATAATGTAAAATACTGTGTGGAATGGCAATTCCAAAAATAGTTTCATTTTCGTGCATCAACGTGCGGCAAACGAGGGTTTTTATGGCTTTGAATTTCCCCGGAAATAATTTCAATTTACCGGACATACATCGGAGAAAAAGGAGTTTTTCCGGGAATTGAAATTTTCTCGTTTTCCCGGAAATTTCAGTTTCCCGGAACGGGCTCCCCCCCGTGCTGTCCGGGAAAACGGGGTTCCACTGTACCTGTAATGGTAATTCCATTCATTTTTTTGCTTTTATGATCAACTGCATCTTCTGCAACTCAGCGGGGTTGACTTTAAATAATATTTGTTAGAAAACTATGCTAACACATGAATAAAATACTAAATAGAAGTATACTAAACTTTAAATTTGACGTTTTAGGATCGTCAATCTCCCATCATGAGAATGTTAAAAGATACAGGCATGAGCTTAAATGAGAAATTTCATTTAAGATTACCTAGGATTAGGTTAATGCTAGCAGGAGGAGACCTAAAAGGCAAATGACCGTGACAAGCTTGGGAGGGGGGTCCCTACACAGGGTGTCCGACATTTTTGTTCCCAAATTTCAACATAAGGTACTTAGCGATCATTGAAATGAACATTTTTTTTATTTGATGAAGGTATTCTGTTAAATGTCTAGTTAAAGAGTGGCAAGGACTTGAAGTTGAACAGTTATTAAATGAAATATTAGTACACTCTCTTGCGGAGATGCTTCCAAGGCGCTAAAGTGTGAATGTTCGAGGAGCTGGAACATGTTTGTTGGGATGCCTTTCTGCATAAATTCGTACAGCCTCACTAGAATTTCCATTTGCTCCATCATATGCTAGGTGCATATCCTTTAATTCAACATTGGATATTCCCCCCATTGCTGATGCCACATTTACAGTCGAAGAGGAACTAATAGTAAACAAACCAATCTTTACCTTTGATGTCAAGGAGCACTCAGAATATCAGATGAAAATTATTTTAAACCCCAGTCACTTTCATGAATTTTATTTCCTTGCCAAAAGTTTTGTCAATAACTGTCCAACATCAAGTCCTTGTAAGTCTCTTAACTTCCCATTTTAGACCGTACCTTCATAGAGTTGAAAATGTTCGTTTCAACAATCGCTACTTTATGCTAAAGTATGGGAACAAAAGTGTCAAGACGATGTAGGATGCAGAGAGAAAAGAGCCAGTACAGTCAGAGTAAAAACGTCAGTCATGGATCGTGACGAGTAGTACAGCTGTGGTCATTATATTGAGTCTGGGTTATGTTTAATGGATATAAAGTGATTCCAGAGTTATATGTTCTATTGGATTGGAAAAGTCTAGGATAGAAATGTCTTTCCCGCTAATTGAATGGTTATTTTGTTCTGTATGAAGACACGGAGCTGAATGTGTAGGTTTTGCAAGTTGTAAACTTTTGCTTGATATACCTCACTTCTGCAGCCCCCAAAGCCAAGGCCGGCCCAGAGCACGACAGCCAGACTAGGGAGGCAAGCACGGCCCCGCGCGCCCGCACTATCATGGGCACGCACACGCACGCGCCGCCAACGAGCCGGAGAAGTGCGCGGTCGGCCATCAGAAAGCCACCAACAAACAATACATAAGTAGGCACTCACAAGGATGTGAGTACAAAAGGGGCAACACCGCCATGGCAGCGATCCAAGCACCACCAGCACAGCAGCCCACAACGCCACAGAAAACCCAAAAACCTCATCACAAACAGCAAGACCACCCACACTCACGCGACATGCAGCATCAGGTAAGCACCACCACTGCTTAGAGCAAAGCATAATTAGAACACAGGGGCATCAGGCGCATTACCAACAGTAGAGCCCAAGTAAGTTAGGTAACTCCTAGATGTTGGTCAATGCGGGCTTTGAAACGTTGCCCAGTGCTACTGATGTACAGAGCTGAGCAGCTCTTGCAAGAAAATTCGTACATAACACTCACCAGAAAATTTGTGGGAGGCTGGTTCTTGAATTTAAAATTGGATCCTAAGGTAAATATGCTTTTAAAAAAGAACCTCGAGTTTCTGTACGGGTAGACTTCGGAGAGGAAAGTTTTCAGGAAATTCATTCTATCGACGGTGGTCTTGCTGTAGTTTAGGAGTGAAAAAAGTCTAATTTATGAACAGTGGATTTAGTTATACCGGGATCAAATAGTTTATCAAGAAATAGTTTGCAGTAGTGATCTAGAAAGTAGTGTGGGTGGCCGTTATTTTCAAAAAAGGTTCGGAGATAATCTATTTCATTAGAAAATGCTAGGTGCAAGGACGACAAATGATATGCCCCAAACAGGATGTAAATTTTTATAGCATTTACATTAAATTGATTCTAGAAGAGACTGAAAAAGCAAGTTCCAAGGCCTGAGAATGTCAGTTTCCTGTAGACTCTAGTGATTAGTATTGAATCATGCTCTGTAACTAGGGTATCTAAAATGCAATGTAATCATTTGATTGGTTTTTGGCGGTGAATTTACACTGGGATGCTTACTATTTAAGAATCAGCTCGATCTTTGAAAATAAGGAAGTGTCATCTACATAGCATTTATAATGGATGGGTTTGAAACTACTCGGGCAGTCGTTGAGCCATATCGATTCGTGATGGCATAAATATATATTGGCTAAGGTTTTTGTAAGGGCTTGGGAACTTGTGCTGCTCTGCATCATATTTCTCATGTGTTGCAGCTGGGTCTTGATGAAGGTTATGAGACAAGGTTGGTACAGCTTGACTTCAATGCTGCTTTTGATAGCGTGTATCACCTTGGAGTGGTTCAGTTTTGCAGTAATTAATCAGTTTTTATCTGACAGACGCCTATATGTAGTTGTTGATGGGAAGAGAAGAAAATTTTTGGATGTGGTTTCTGGTGTCCCACAGGGTAGTGTTCTGGGCCCTGTTATTCATTGGATATACAGCGAACCTATTTGATCTTGTTACCAATTTACTTGTTGGTTACACTGATAATGTTACATTGCTGGCTGTTTGCAATAAGGTTAGTGATAGGTTAGAGGTGTCAGAATCCGTTCAGCGTGATTTGGAAGTGATTGATTCCTAGTGTTCTAGGTACGGGATGAGGCTAAATGCAAGCAAGACTAAAGCCATGCTGGTATCCAGGTCACGTACAATGAGACCTCTTTTTCCTGCACTCATACTGGATGGTGCATCCCTTCGTGCAGTTGATGACTTGGATGTCAATTTTGATCCAAAGTTGACGATTAGCCCCACATTCGTACGGTTGCCTCACATACATTGCAGAAAATTGGTCTTATGAGGCGTGTTTGGAGGGATTTTGGCTATGTAGAGTTGATACGTCGCTGCTTCACTTGCCATGTCCTCCCTCTACTGGAATACTACTCCATAGTCTGGGGTTCTGCTGCCAATCGTCATCTGTGTTTGCATGGCAAAGTGGCTCGCTGATGCGCATTCATGCTGGAAGGTGTTGTGACTCGTGATCTGGCGCATCGTCGCACAGTTGGTGGTGTTTGTTTTGCTCTATCTTTGCTAGTGCGAGTTGTGGCTGCTTTAAACGATCTTTACAAAGAGGATCCTCTTTTTTTTCACTTGCTGGGCTGGTTGTGTGAAGGTTTGTCAACCTTATGGAGCTTCTCCGTTCCCACTGTCGCAAGTCTGGTGTGATTTAATTATAGTAAGAATAATATGCATCTGGGGCTTGCCCCGGGGACACAACCCTTTCTGTGGAGATGCCTTACGGCACAATAGGGGCTCTGCAGCCCACTGAGAACCAGACAGAGTATGCCAGTTTAAACCTTAAGACTTCAAGGACAGTCAAATTAGCACAATATCATCAAAGGATTTAGGCCCACATGACGCTCGGCTAGGTAGTTGTTGAGCATGTTTAGAACAAGTTGACACACCTCGGCAAGGTTACAAAAGGGCACCGGGTCAGTGCCATGGGTTGACGGGGATGGGAAATGATTTCGGGTTGGCGACTAGGTGGATTTTAGCAAAAAAGGTATCGTGCAGGCAACTGTTAGCTTTTAAAATATATTTTACGTTAATCCCTAGTAATGGATAGAGTGTTGCAACGAATTTTTCTCAGTGGCGAGCAAAGACAGAACACCTCTGTCGGTAGCACCAGACCCGCGTCAGCGCCCAACTCTGACGGCGTCTAAATGGTAGTTTGGACAGTTTCGAGGCGCAACCCTCATTATAAACAGCTTTTGGTGTTCTATCTTTTTTTTTCTCCAGGCCCCGCCCACCTGGTACCTCAGGAGCCCAGCAGCAGCACTCCTCATTCTGGCCTGACGAGCGCACCAATATATCAACTTCACCCTAGGCCATGAAGCTGAAGAGGCTTTGGGGTATTTTCATCCTCCAGAGGTGTTCTGTCTTTGCTCGCCACTAAAAAAAATTTGTTGCAACACTCTATCCATTCTCAGTGGCTCGCTCCGACAGAACACCTCGGTCGGTAGCACCGACATAGGTACCCAAGGCGGAGCAGGGAGGGGTTTCATGGCCTCCCCCGAGTTGCTGGTGCAAAGGATCCTGATCTAAACTCATATATTCTCTTGTTTTTCGTGATCTTTTCTTCAGACAATTCAGGTGTTTCAACACTGGCCTGGTAGTGACAGTAAGTCGCGTCTTGGCCTTGAGGGTACCTGGCAACCATCTCTTGTGAGTTGCCGTACCCCTGACTTTCAGCGAAAATATAGACTATAACAGGCCTTCCTGGATTGTCACGGAATAAATCTATGGAAAAACCCTGTTAGGACAATAGTGTTCTAACCAGTCCTCTTGCTGCTCCAACCTTACGTGCAGGTTGAAGGTTAGCCAGCGCACAAATCGCGTTTAGTTGAGATCCTTCTCTGCCGTTTGGGATACTGGTATTACTTTTGTCTGGCTCTTTCTAGAACCGGAAGATTTTTCAACCTTTTCCGCAACCCATTTCGGATCATTCTGAAAACTGTCCATCTGTAGCAGGGGTCCATCTCCGAGAGGGCTGGTTTTTCAGTTTGAACTGAAAAACCCCGCTAAATCTTCCTTACCTAGTTAACTGGTCTCTTGCCGGGCTGACTACCGGTACCTGTAGTAACCCAGAATTACTCTGTGGTAGTTTTCCCCCGATTTTCTCTGCCTTTAGGCTGAGATTTCTTCCCTAAAGGTCCTGGATTCTAGGTTCCTAGAGGGGGAATCCTCAGAGGCTCAAGGCCACTATCCAGACTAACCCGCCTCCTGAACTGCCTGCTCGGTTGAACAGATCCAGAGACGAAATAACCCTTCCTAATTCCAGGAAGCTCACACTTCAATTCCCGGAACTTCCCTAACTATGGTAATCTTCCCACTGGGAAGACCGAGGGAGTTACTCTTAGGCCTGGGAACCCGAGCGCCTGATGTCCTTTTAGACGCTAGTTATGGAAAAAGACCATTCCCTGATGTTGATGTTCCCTGATGTTTAGGGAATGGGCCTCTTGGACATGGGAATGGGCCTCTTGGTTCGTCTACTGCCGCCTATCTAATCTGATGAGGACACCTGCTTGCAGCTCCATTGCTTTCTACCGTTGTAAGAGAACAACTTGGACAAGATCCTCAGGGCTGACCCTAATTATTCTATGGTTGACCAAGATATTCCCCTACGGCACAAGGTCAAGATGAAACTGTGAGTGGGTGAAGTAGGACGCTTTTTTATTTCCCAGGGCATTGCTCTTAGTAAGTATAAGAGCATACTCCCCCTCTGTTCCTTTATAACTGTCTCAATATGTCTGTGTAGACTGTTCTTTACACCTAAGACAATTTATACTAAACGCATTATTGTACATGATTAGTCTAAGAATTCTGTAAAAATCTGGTAACTGTTTTTTAGCTACCAGTGCAGGAGCTAGAGTTAAGGTCGTCCTGACCTACAGATTTCGTAAAAAAAAAAAAACAAGTGGTCACTCTTGTACTCCCAAAGTGGAGCAAGAGTGCACCTCCCGTTTTTTTTTATCTGAGCCTTGAGTTTATCTGGGGTTCTGGCCTTGAATCAAGGAGGAATAACCTGGAAGCTCGTAGAGAAGGATGTTCTCTAGTTCTTTCTGAACAGTGGCCCAACCACTCCAGGTTTTATCTGCATCTAGTCTCCTCCTGGTGACAGACCCAGTATCTAAGCCTGTTACACTTCTATTTTAGTGTATATCAATACAGCAGATTTATGTTGTTATCCTGCTCGAGCCCTGACTGGGTAGACGTCCCTATGCGACTCTGGATTTAAGATCATAGTCGCACTCGGGGCTATGAGACTAAGAATAAGCAGGCCCAACCAGGGAAGGCTCACGCTTCCTGCCCCCTCTTATCTAGGGAATTAACCTCCTGCTCAAAATAGTACATCTTACCCTATAAAAAAGGGGGAACTCTGTGAAAAACTAGTTTCCCTATGGTAGAAAACGCCCCAGGGAACCAACCGGCGTTTTCTAATGCAGTCTCCTGAAGGTTGAACTATACTACTAAAGGACACCTACTAGTAGTTCCGAAGCAGGATCCTACGTTAATACTAGCTGAACATCGTCTGCTTCTTGGGGGGATAGCTAATGGGATATAGCTCTGCCCAGTCGACTAGGCATGCACAACTATTTCCTATGAACCTATGTTAACTCCTAGTTTTATAGCTCCCTGCATTTTCCTCGAGGGGAAATTCTTTGCCTGTGAAGAGGGTTCCTTCCCGGTGAGCAAACCAGAGAGACAGCTGACCAAAATCCGAATTCTTGGAAATTCTAAAATTTCATTCTATATTTCCTGCAGAGCTAAGGGCAAGGGACCAAACTCATTGCTAGGTCCAGCTGGACTAGCTACTAACCTACCCTCGCAGGTCCTGGAACTTAAGATAGCTCTCAGTTCACCAAGTTTCTGACTGGGCTTTGGCAACAAGACGTACAGGGCACTCTGTTTTCGCCCGTAGAAGGATCTCAAGACCTTTGGATGAAAAGAATTACAGAACCCGTAAGGTTATGCTCTAAGTTCTCAAGGCCTATCACAACGTTCTGCCTATCCTCCTCTGTTTTTCTAGAAGGAAAACTACTGGTAGCTGACCCTCCCCAGCCGGAACTGTTGTAACTGATCTAGATTAGCAACAGCCTTCTGGGTCATAGTTGAGATTTCTGGGACTACGTCTAGGGAGGTTGTCAGTAGCCCTTCCAACTACTGTCGAGATCTCTCCTCCGTCGAATAACCACTGCCTGTCGCTCTGGTTATTCTTAACCGCCTTATGAGCCAGTGGCCAGCGTCCCCTTAGGGTAGAAAACGGTATTACTGGATCCCGCCCTATCAGCAGGTTCACTTTACATTGTTGTGGGTGAGGAGTCGATGCTATTGAGTTTTATGACATCACTCTCCCAGACATAATGCCTTTAAGATCGTATAGTGGAATATATTTAACACGCGGTAATTGAACTATTAAATTTAGAAAAGCCTATTCATGAAGGGTG
>LQNS02277964.1:12539979-12560285 GCA_001587735.2 Parhyale hawaiensis | reverse complement strand
TCCAGTTCCTCTAGAATTTTAACATCTTGATGAAATGCTAACTCTTCCAGAGAGGTAATCCTATTTTGGTCTAGAAGCTGGGCTTACTAGCTACATAAACTGCTTTTTATCACAAAAGTGGTATTATAGTAGCTATTAATAATTTCTGTAATATTCTTAAAGATCCATTCATAACTTTTGAGTTACGGTATGCTGCAAACAAACATTATGAGAATCATAAGTCAAACACACAAACTAATTTTAACCAAAATTGAATCATTCATGCCTTTTAATATTACCAACAACTCCTGTAAACTTAACGTAAATCCATTCATAACGTTTTGAGTTATTCTGCTAACAAGCATAAAATCAAACACAGCAACAATTAAACAGATCATCACTAAAATTTGGTCATTTACTCTTTGTATTATAACTAACAATTGATGTAAATTTCATGAATATCCATCCATAACTTTTTCAGTAATGGCCCTAAGAAAATATACGCAGACAAACAGATGAACGGATTTCTACAAAAAATGAATCATCTGTTACTGTTCACATGCTTAACACTCACTGTAAATTTCGTAAAGATCCATTCAGAACTTTTTGAGTAATCTTGGAGACAGATAAAAAACAAACAGGACAAAACCATTAACAGGGGTGAGGTAATTATCATATTATGTGTTCCATTACAATGATTATCTAATAGAAGGCGATACAAGAAAACGTGAAGTATGTCAGTAGAAATGTATAACCATGCGTGAAGGTATTCCATCATAGATGGGAACAGTAAGTCAGGCAAGAAGAGAAAGAACATAGGAAAAAAGTATGGTACCATCAGTAGAGAAGTAGTACTAGTAGTAGAAGCTACAAAATTTTACTAGCACATGAAGGACACAATGTCTATATCGCGTCAAACTATTCCTGTGGTTCAACACATGCTCGTGCAATATTAAGACGTGAGGCATGTCTTGTTTCAAATTATCAATGATTTATGTCTCGGCCTTTCTGCCGGTAGGTCTCAGAGTGGTCAGTACGCTACTGACAGGAAAAAGGCGTAAGCTGTGCATCTCCAACCACTGGGCACGATTGAACGCTTTTGTTCAGCTATGCCGCACAGGGGAAGGTAACGAAAAACAAGAAGGTAGAAGTCCAGCAAGAATAGGTCGGCCACCTCGATCAGCGGCCCACCTCCCGATAGAGAAGGGGAAGTATTGAGATCCGTTCTAACTTTACAAAACTAACCTCATCAGTAGGAACTGCAACAAGCTGCAACATCCCCTACGGAGAAGGCACTTGGGACCTTTGGGTGTGTGAAGCTCAAATATACTGTGGCAGGCAAAGAGCCCGCCAGAATATAACTCTGAGGGATATGTCGGTAGAATTGTATAATCCATGAGCGATGGCATTCTTACATAGGATCAATGTACAGTATGTAGATGGGAACAGCAAGTCAGGAAAGAAGAGGAACAAAGGAAAGAAATACAATCAGTAGAAGTTTAAGAGAGGAAGGAAGCAAAATGGACACAATGGAAAGATGTTCCAAAGGCCTAGCTATGGCTGAAGTAGTTTACAGCCTGTCCCGCTCCTCATAACATAGGATGGGCGAACCTAACTAATATAACCTTACTGCCAATCCCATTCCCTCCAAAAACACAAAAAAGCAAACAAGAAATGAACGTCATGTGTAGCAAAGCAGTACTGACAACAACCTGATCAGGCAAGACAGTTCAGTAGATGAGCTCTACAAACAGAGCATTCAATAGAATAATTGGAGAGATAATTAACCTTAAGTGGCATCTTGGTTCATCTGAATCTTATTTCTTCCTCTTGAATATTACTCCATTTGCAAAAATAGCCCTAGTATGATAGGAAATAATTTCATTGCAATTACTCTTAGTTCTAGCACTTCCTCTCGATGCATCACCCCACTTTCAAACTCAAGAAGCAATTACACTAAACTTAACTCTATACACATTTATAATTATAGGGCATAAACTTCAGATTCTCTTACAAAAAAATACACATTTACTATAGGATCCTCTTTTAAATTCAAAGACAAACCTCACGCAAATCTTCTGTTTAGTACTGTCTACAAATTTTTGTGCACGAGCTGCTCCGCATCATACATCGGCAGCACTGGACATTACAAAGCCCAAGTGGACAACATTTAGGTATATCAAGTAGAATGGGTTTACCACTTGCAAAGCTTATACATTCAGCTCCCCGTCTTCATTCAAAACAACCATCCAATTAGCAGGAAAGACTTTTCTATCATTGACTTTTCCAACCCAATAGAACTCATAACTCTAGACTTACTAAATATCCATAAAACAAAATCTAGCCTTAATACAATAACTACAGCTGTACCCCTCGTCACGATCCATGACTGACGTTTTCCCTCTACTGAACTTTATCTACTCCCTTCACATCCCATATCGCCCCACGGTAAAGACCTCTACATTAGGACCCCTTAAGCATACTCCGGTCATTCACCTTTTAGGTCTCTCACTAGCAACATTGGTCCGGCCCCACTCTAGTCAAAATATTATAATAGCTTATATTTTATCATTATTATTACGACTGACTTTTTCACCCCCACTGATGCTCTAAACAGCATTTCAATAGTGCATCTCTGTGAATATACTAGAGCTTCATTAAAATATGGGTATTTATTTTATTTCAGTAGTTTAATTCAGGGATTTACAGAAAAAAAATCTTTCTATTAAAGTTAATATTTTGTAAAAATTGCCATAGTAGTCCTCTATATGCCGAGTTTCTGAAATATAGCAGCAAGGAAGTAGAGTCCAGGACCAAGGTATCTTCTGCGTTCATCCATTATTGAGGGACATTTGATCAATATGTGATACACAGATTGCGGCACAAGGCAATCTAGACAGTAGGGTGGGGAATTTCTCAGTAGAAAGCCATGTGTTGCTAGTGTATGTCCAATTCTTAGCCTTGCCAGCTTGACTTCTCTTTCTCTATTCTCAAAGTCACATATGCGATTAACATGTAGCTAAGTGTGGTTTTATCGTTTTCAGTGTGTTGTCAGCTGGCACTTCAGTTTCCTACTCTTCGTACCATTTGTGCCACACAATCTTTTAGAAGTGACGTTTAAATTCGGAGCGTGGTATTGGGACAGGCTCGAGAGCACGAGTTGCTACAGCATCACGGGCAAGCGTATCTGCCCTCTCATTGCCAAGGATTCCCATGTGACTGGGGACCCAGCAGAGGTTGACTTCCTTCCCACTCGCAGAGATTTCATTTCGAATCTCCTGCACCAGTTGGTTTTCGGGTCGGAATTGTTCTATAGCTGTAATTGCGCTACGGGAGTCACTTGTAACGATTCAGCGAGTGTCGAACTGTGTCCCGTGTCGCACAGCAAACCGAATTCCAAGAAGTTCAGCTGTAAACACAGATGTAAAATTTTGCACTTTACGAACGTACTGTCGGATAGGAGAGACATGAGAAACTCACGCATTCAGGAGTTTTTGACCCACCCGTAGAAATATAGGTGGAGTCGTTGTGAGTGGCTACATGGCTCAAGAAGACACCACGAAAAACGTGTGGTGGCGTCCGATTCTTTAGTAGTGAGTACAGTGTTCTGCATACATGCAGATTAGGTATTTCAGGTAGATACAGCGGTGGATAAGTTTCAGGGAGGATAAGTTCCATGTTAAATTGTAGTCTCTGCTCAAGTAGAGCATCCTCTGTGTAAAGCGTCGGCGACGGTGGTGAGGGCTGTCATCTGCTGCCGTTATATCGAGGTGTAAAGGTGCGAGACCTTATAGTGCAGTCTTGCATAGTAGTTGAGTAGTTTGATAGTTCTATAGAAATGGAGTGGCTTGATACCTGTATCTGCTCGTAGGCTGACAATTGGCGATGTACGGATAGCTCCTGTAGCTATAGGTGCGTAGAGCTGACTTTTGGACTAGCTCCAGACTCTCCAGAAGAGTGGGGCAGGCCGAGGTATAAGCCCCACACCCATAGTCTAGTTTAGGTTTAATTAGCATGGGATATAATCGTAGGAGTGACTTTCTGTCTGCACCCCAGGTTGTATACGACAGGTGTTTAACCAGATTCAGAGATCGCATGCAGGTATGTTTCAGTTCATGGAAGTGTTGTTTCCAGCACAAGCTGTTATCGATTGTGATACCCAGAAACTTGTAGGATTCTACTGCTTCGATGGGGCAACCCTGCAGGGACAGATTAACGACGAGTTTTGTACAACTGATTACACGGAAAATGTGCATTGCTCGTTTTGACTGGGAAAAAACCAATCCCATGCGGTCTGTCCAGTTTCGTCGGTCATCTATTGCCATTTGCAATTCTCTTTCGATGTGCGGAAAGTGTGTACCAGACGCGTAGATCATGAAATTGTCTACATATAGTGTCGCCTTTACAGTGTGAGGGAGGTAGGGTGAGAGATCGTTGACAGTAATCATGAAGCAGGGTCACGATAAAACGCCCCCAGAAAGATTCCTCTAGTTTGATTGACTGGTGTAGATAAAGTGGCGTTGATACGAACTCGGATGCTTCGTTGGGCCTGAAAATTTTAAATTAAGGCGAGTATTGAGCCACGCACTCGTAAGGTATGAAGTTGCTTCACAATTCCATACGCTCAGGCAGTGTCGTAAGCTTTCTGGATGCCAAAGAACACAGCGATTGTGTGGTTCTGTGAAGAGACGGCTCTCATCACATCCCTCTCCAGCTGCACCAATTGATCTGAGGGGCTTCTATTACGTCTGAGTCTCAATTGGATTGAGGAAATGAGTTGTCTTTTTTCCAGAGACCAAAATGAGTCGATGATTAATGATTCGCTCAAAGAGCTTACAGAGACAGCTAGTGAGTGAGATTGGTCAGTAGTTAGCCGGCTGCGAGCGGTCCTTGTTTGGCTTTGGTATAGGGATCACAACGGCTGTATACCAGACGTTTGGGAATTCATGATTGCTTTAGATTCTGTTGCATGCCTTGAGGAGAAAGGTTAGGTAGGATAGGTGTGCATGCTTCAACATGAGCTAAGTGATATTGTCAATGCCAGGGCTGGAGATCGTAGTCTCAGATAGAGCGTTTAGTAGTTCGGTGATGGTAATTCGGTTGTTAAGTGGTGAATCAAATGGCGTTAGAGGAATAGGCTTAGATTCTGTTAGAGCTCTGTGGCGTATAAAGGCAGGGGAGTCTTGCTGATCATAACTGAGGCAAAATTATTTGCAAACACATTATCAACTCCAAGTGGATCACCAACTATGGTCCCATCATTATATAATATAGGCGGTATAGGGTAAGGTCGAAACTTCCCAGCTATTTTTTGCACTCGCTTCCAAACAGAGTAGAGCGACATGTTCTAATTAATTGGTGAAACATATGTACGCCATGATGTAAACTTTGCTTGTCGAAATGAATAACGACAGATTGTTCTGGCTCTGTTGTATGCAGTCGGTCTGTCCAGAGAGTGCTGGTTTCGCAGAGCCCTCTTTGCTCTTCTTTGCCTGGGCCTGCTTGCATTCTTGAGTCCACCATGGGACCGGTGGCCGAGGTAGCGTTCCACTTGATACAGGAATTGACTAATCAGCAGCTGTTGCTAACGTGCTGACCAGTACTTCAAATAGTGCGTCAATTGGGATGGGGCCAGCTGACATTGGACGAGCCTCAGTTAAGGCATGAACTATTGTCCAGTTGGCTTTGATAGTTAAATAGCGTGTATGTCTTGGTTGGATTTGAGGTGGTTCGTGAAGAGAAACTACAACTGGGTAATGGTCACTGTCATGCAGATCTTGTATTACTCGGAAGTCAAAGTCTAATATTACATCACTGCTGCAGAGAGTGATGTCTATGGGGCTTGAATTTCCTGTTTGGATATGGTAGTGTGTTGGGGATCTATCATTAAGGAAAGACGCATTATTTTCCAGAATGAAGTCCTCTATCATCTGACTCGTCTACAGGTCCCCATTAGAGGGCTCTTAGCATTATAATCTCCCAATAACAGGATTGGGCGAGGCAACTGGTCTGCTAACTCTGATAGTTGATCAGCAGTAAACGGGATATGCGGTAAGTATATAGCACTGATTGTTATGGGTCTTCGAACGTAAACCTGAACAGCGCGCGCCTGTGAGGCAGGGCGCAGAAGGATGGGTTTTATACAGTAGGTAGAGCGGGCAAGTATAGTAACCCCCCGCTCATGTCCATCGTTACGAGGCCGTTGGAAGGTGTGTAGAGTATCCAGAAGGTAGTGATACTACGTTATTATTGATACGTGTTTCTTGAAGACACGCACATATGAGTTGTTCATGATGGAGAATGAGAGTGCACGTTTGGTAGTATAGCTAAGCGTATCTGGTAAGCGTAACTCTAGTGCATGCTTCGGTGTGCTATGTAGCACATACCAACTCTTGTAGATGGCGTAGTTACACGACTCGTAGACGTAGATCACTGTTATGCTCTAGTCTCGAATACGGGTATGTATAATTTCGGTAGAGCTAAGAATGGTAAACGCATCTTACCATGTATCGAGAATATCAGTCAATGTAGGATCGTAGTAATACAACAGATACTGGTGCTGACTTGATGTGGGTAATGAAAGGAGTGGTAAACACCAAGTAATATATTTCAGATGCAGGTACAAATAATCCTTCGGTAGGTTGTAAGCACAGCGAGCTCTAGTGTGCGGCTCAAAGGCGAATATGTACACAGCAGTAAGCAATGCTTCTATAATGAGTTAAGGATAGGACTAATGTGTTGCAAGTCCCTTGGCGACCCGCAATTCATACGTTCCGTGAGCATCGGGATGCGCGACGCGCATATGAGTTTGACTTCTGAAAACTTAGTTGTACTGTATATGATTGTAGGTTCCTGGATATGAAACTCATTTCCCACGTTTTGGGGCTTGGCCTCCTCGATTACCCCTTCCCGCACCCCTGACAAGATGGTCAGTATGGTGTCGGGCAGTTTGGACCAAAGATCTAGATGGTGGGTTCATCAGGGTGGAAGTTTTGTTGTTTTGTTTCGGAGAGGTAAGTTGTTTCTTTGATGGATCGATCGGGGCGTCGGGCTGCCATTTTCTTTTAACAGAGCAATCGGCATCCATTGTGTCGTGTTCGTCGTCGCTATCATAAGCAACAATGGATTCTCGGCACGATGAGGGCTTAGTATTATTTCCAGTTTTTTTATTGTAGGTGTCAGTGTCAGGTGAGGTGCTACAAGGGTCTACTGTAGGTTCCGCAGCCTGTTTTAGAGTAGCGGTTCCGGTAGGTTTAATGGCGGCAACAGCAGCATAGTGAGCTAATTTTGTTGGGAGGACGCTCAAGCTTTCGACTAGTAGAGATAAGAGATGTGACTCATTTGTGTTGTGGAGGTTTAGTCGGGGTCTTATGAGGTGATTTAGATGAAAAGCGAGACGATTACCGGCTTTTGGTGGGACAGCAAATTTAGCATTCTTCTCCGCTCTTCGGCAACAGGGACCGTTATCCTGAGTCAGGCTCGTCCTGTTGTGAGTATTATTTATTATTCTCGAGGGGATTTCACGACTCAAATTGGATCGGTTGAGCGATGTTCAGCTCTACACTCTGGCACCGAGTCACATCTCGCGACCTAAGGCTCAGAGCACTTTGCAAATGAAGAGTGCTGTTCCAAGCAGAGCGCTCTTCTGGAGGGTTCCTGGATGGAGATGGCCACACTACAGCTCTCGCAGGGCTGTCTTGAGATTCTTGGACATTGCCCTCAGAGTGCTGATGACCACTGGAACGACGTCCACCTTTATCTGGAGTTCGTTGGCAAGGTCACGGTACTTTTCCTTCTTCTCCGCTTCCTTGTCCACGATTCTGGAGTCGAAGGGCATTGAGACGACGATCAGTGAGGCCGACTTCTCCTGTTTGTCGTTTACGACGATGTCCGGTCGGTTGGTGTGAAGTACGCTATCAGTCTCCATCCGCTTCTCCCAGTAGAACTGCACAGCTTCGTTTTCAACCACGGGCGCGGGTTCGTGCACGTACCACCTCTCACTGACCGGGAAGTTATGGATCCGCAGAAGGGTCCAGTGAAGGTGTCGAGCAACTTCATCGTGCCTGCGCTTATACTCCTGTTGCGCCAGCACTCCGCATTCGCTTATCACGAGGTTGATGGTTTCATCTGAGCTCCTGCAAATTCAACAGGTAGTAGAGACGTTTCTCTGGTCGATCTTGTTTTGGATGCACCTGGTTCTGAGGGCTTGCTCTTAAGCTGCCGGGATGGTGTCTTCTGTATCCCGTTTCAGCTCACCCCGCAGAAGCCAGTTCCAAGAGTCTGATACGATTTTGTCCTCAACAGCTTCGAGGTACTGGCCGGACATTTTCATGCTCTTCCATTTGTTAGATCGATCGAGGTGTCATCGCTGTTTGAAGTGGTCAGAGGTTTCGGTCTCTTTCAGCAACTTCGCCTCGACTAAGAAGCGTGCCCACGGGTCGTCGCTCTCTCGGAAGTGTTGGGAGAGAGCGCGTTTTCCCGCTTCGACGCAGTCCTCGACGCTGATGAGGGCCCCCACAACAGCAGCATGCCATGAGTGCCTGACTCTTGTGCTCGAGGTGCCGAGTTCAAGTGACAAGCCTGTCACGGGATCTTTGTCGCGTCCGGCGCGCTGAGACGGCAATTGTTTGGCATGCGGAAGCTGGGTGAGGGCACCTGCCTGACCAGGAATGGGAGGGTGGGGGGCTTGGGTCGTTGAACCTTCCGTTTCGGCTCCTTAGTTCTCAGCGACTCGTGGTCGGCTGCGTCTCTACTTTCTCCTCTGGGGCCAATTAGCCTATATCTGCAGCACGAACCAGTGCATGTGGGTTTTCCCGGGGAGCGTACAGTCATAGTTGACTTTACCTCAAGAGACAAAATCAGTCTACACACGATCTTGGGTACTGTGCTCAAAAGATGGTCATGAGCTTCCTGGTTTTGATGTCCATGTCAGTGAAGTCCTTCTTGGTCTAGTTAATAATGCCAGCAGAATATCGGACAACGAGGACGACCCAAGAGTTAATGGCCTTGATGGTGTTGCCCCCATTGAGGTGTGATTTCAAGATGAGCCGGAGTCGGGTGAGATACTGCTTCCGAATGGAATCTTTCATCGTTCTGTGGAGAATGGTGTTATATTCCATGACATCCAGGTACTTGTAACCTGTCTCCTCGATATCCCTGATGGTACCTTCTTCGATGCTGATTCCCCCGGATGCGGCAACCTCTCCTCCTTCGATGTTAAGGACTCCGCATTTACTGATGCCGAACAGCATTTTAGTGTCTTGAGAGTACTGATGGATTATACTGAGGAGCTGTTCTACTTGGTCCTTTGATTTCGCGTAGAGCTTCAGGTTGTCCATGTAGAGCAGGAGGTTCAGCTTCATGGTACGGCTGTAGTTGTAGCCCTGGCCGGCCTTGTTTAGGGTCTCGGAGAGGGGGATCATGGTCAGTACAAATAGTAGTGGAGATAGGGAGTCGCCCTAGAAGATTCCACGCGGATGCTCACCTCGCCGAGGTGTTTTTTGGCGCTTGTGAGCAGGGTCTTCCAGTTGGGCATGGTGGTCGCGATCAGATTGCGGATGTTGCCGGCAATACCGTAGATGTCCAGGCATTCCAGGATAGAGGAGTGAGGGACCATGTCGAAGGCTTTTTTGTAATCAACCCAAGCCATGATAAGGTTTTTCTTTTTGCTCCTGACATCTTTCGTGAGGAGCTTGTCGATGAGCAAATGGTCCTTCGTTTCCCTGGCGTTTCTGCGGAATCCCTTCTATTCGTCTCGTAGGAGCTTCTTCGAGTCTAGATGTTGGTAGACTCGCTCATAGATTATGCCCGTCAGCACCTTCCACATGAGCCGGAGGCACGTAATAGGGCGGCAGTTGCTAACCTCAGTGCCTTTGCCTTATCCTTCTGGAATAGGACAGTCATCCCTGTGGTCATCCAGGTGGGCACGGTTCCGCGTTGCAGACATTCGTCGAGCTGTGCAGCAATTCTGGAGTGCAACGATGAGAAAGTTCTGATCCAGCAGCTTTGCACCGTATCTCGTCAGGGTGCTTTCCAGTCCTTGGTCTTGCTCAGTTGCTTTTTGAGCTGTTGACTGGTGATTGTAAGATCTGGATCTGCTGCGACGTTCTTCTCCTTGACGTCGTGGAGTCATTCTGCGGTATTGTTGCTCCAGATGTTACTCCAGAATCGGATGCTCTCTTCTCCTCTAAGAGTTTAATAGAGGCGTTTCTGGTTGGTGTTGAATAGCTGGTTCTGATGGAATCCAGCTACTCTGGCCTCGAAGCGTCTATCTTTGCTCCTTTTAGCAGATAGCCGCTGCCTTTAAGTAGGTATCTTCTAAGTTCGTTAGGCCGACTTCAAGAAACCGGTACCTCAATTCGAGCAGCGTCTTCATTTCTTCGTCGTGGAGATTTCCTCAGCGCCATTCGGAGATCCAGCTGAAATGTTTCCTGATCTCAGCAATGATTTTCTCGAGGCTGTGCTTCCAAGGAGGATCCTTTTTCCGCTGGGTTCGTTGCGTCGGGGTTGTACCTCAAGGATCCTCACTACCAGGTCTGCTCCAGCTTTAGTGAGGGCGTTCGTCTCAGTGATGTTGTTGGTGTGGATTTTACCAATCACTGAGTTGACGCGAAAAGCAGCTGCTCGGATCTTCGGTTCCGGTAGGTGTCGTAGGTTAGGATGACCTTTTGGCGTCGTTTCTACGCTGGAGTTCCGGAGTAAGTCCCGTAGCTCCAGTAAGTCACTCCACTGCTGGTTGGATAAGTCGGGTTCTGACTCTTCGACCATCGAGTCGCTCAGTCCCATACCGTGGGCCGGTAAGTGCCGAGGCACACGTGGTGGCGACTGGTTGGAGTCGTTTTTGTCGATCTCAGGTGGGACAGCGCCTTCGTCAGAGGTTCCTTTCGGTGAAATGGAAGGGCGCCTAGCAGGTTCCAAAGGTATACCTATGCGGGGTCACAGGTCGGGTTGGAACCTGGCATGCAGGTTCGTCAGCAGATGGAGAGGCAACTTGAGCTTCCATCCGCACAGTGATTTGAAGCCGTTCCTCTTCGCTGACGAGGTTTTTGCTGCAGATTTGCAGGATTTGGCCACTAAGAGCAGCCTGTGGGAAATTGCCCGTGATTCCTCTCTCGTCGAACAGCTGCTTGAGATAGCCTGGTCTCTCGTGTTTGCAGGCGACGAAGCACTCCCAAAGCACAATTCGGTCTTCCCTGGACCACTTGTGGCGCGTGTGGCGTTGTGTCGGGAAAGTAGCCTCCTCCGCCCCCAGTGGAGAAAGAGGTACCTGCTCCCTCACACTCCCCTCCAGTAGCATTCATACCAGCATCGGAATCCTGGCTAACCGATTCCGACGGGTGAGTACCGCGTTCACGAACAGCCCCTGCCTCACCCACAGGAGACCGGACGAGTGAGGTACCCAGTCTAACTGAGGTACCCTTCATGCCGTTAGAACGAATAACCTTTGCTTGCCTCATTTTCAAGGTTGCCTGGTAACCCACAGGCGGCGGGGCACTTTAGCGTCTGCGAAGATGGAGTGCCTTTCAGGGCTTAGGAGTTTCATCTACCCCTAGCTGTCGAAAGAATTCAATGAGTTGACTCTCCCGCCTGAATCAGCCGTTGGTCTTCTCATTGGCTACCTTCGACTTTGATGGTCCTTTTCAGCCATCGGGGGTGCTCCACCCTCCAACTCTAAGTTCGTACGCCTGGTTAAGCTGAGATTCAGCATGACCAGCCAGTGACCTAGAAGAGGTTAACTGGATTAGCCGCCAGTCTTTCGGCAAGTTGTCGTTGGCCTTTGATGTTTTAAGGTTCATCTGGCTTTTGCTGCCCATTTCCTTGCAACAGGGTCACCTTAAACACCCCCTGTCCGACTCATACGACCCGATAGATTTACGGGCCGGTGGTCAGGACAGGGTTTGCCAGTTATCCCGCGGGCGGTCGGTAATTATTATTATTAAAATGAGGGTTTTCGAACCGTAATAGATACAAAGACTATATAACAGCCATCCAATTTTGTATAATACAGTTTAGAAGTTGAGCCGAACTTAGATGAGCTCTGTTAATACAATCTTGGCCATGTGCACCATGTCTGGCAGGAAATAAGGTGCGAGCATTTCTAACACTACACTGCTCGTCCGAACGTCATCACTCAGCCATGCGACGCAGGGAAAGAGACGAAAAACGAAAAGAGAAAGATAGAAGAAAGTGAACAGTTTGCGGTGGGTTCCTTCCGTGGTCCCCCACACATGAGCAGATAGGTGTCCCATGGGATGAGTCGCTTACCACCATTTGGCGGTCCACCTCGCGGAACAGAGGGGGAAATATAGAGGACCTACCTAACTCTAGAAAACAAACCTTCTCAGCAGGAACTGCGGCCAGATGCTACATCCCCTGCGGAGAAGGCACTCGGGACCCTTGGGTGCGTGATGCCCAAACGTATTGTGGCTGGGAAAGGGTCTTATATTTTATAGCCATAAGAATCGATATATTACACAGTGCAAAATCGATTGAAACCTGCCTTACATGCTGCTCAGAATATTTAGTGCGCCACGTCATATGGAAAGTTCGCGAAATCCCGTACCACGGGTGTGGGCTATCTTCCCCTCCCCTATACGTAGCAAAGAGGTCTCCACTGCACATTTCAAACACTATCCCCGTGATCTGGCAATACTGCGTTTTGCAGATTTTTTTTACAGCATAGCACAGACTTAGTTATAATGATTATCTCGGCAGTAAAGAGTCGGAGTCGGACAATGGCTGCCATACCGTGTCTCTTAACTTCAGCGTTCTGATGTACAAACTGAATACTGACACAAACATTCCCGTTTCCCTTCTTTCTCACCCCCTGGCAATGTCTGCGTTGTTTCTTTTTACACCTAAAATAGGGAACAAATGTGAGAAAACTAAAAAGAGTCTGCAAGTGCAAGCACATTACGAACTAAAGAAGCACTCCAAGAGCGTACACAGCCGCCATGCGAAGTAATTTTAACAAAAACTTCAAATTTGTCATGAATTCATTTTCATAATCACCAAAATTTTGCCATACAAATGTTCCTCGTAACTGTCCATGCATTTCCTGCAAACTTTTTCTAGGTCCATCTACAATTTTTAGATATATTATTGTGATAAATAGATCAACACAAAAACAGATGAATAAATCATACCTAAAATTTGATCGTAGTGCGCTTTCACCATCCTAATAGTTCCTTCAAATTCAACAAAGATTAGATCGATTCACATATCATAAATTTTCTAGTTCTATTGCCAACAAACAGTAAAACACAGCTAAAAGGAGTAACATATCACAAAAAAATGTTTTTTTTTTGGTACTCGTGATATTCATAACATTTACAGTAATTTCATAAAGATCCGCTAATACTCTCAGAGTTACGTTGCCAAGAAAAAAAAATGGTTGAACGGATCTTCACCAAATGTTAACCATCTGTTGCTACAAATACATGTAGGTACCTACAAATCCACGCTCATTTCATCAAAATGTGTTCAAACTTCTTGAATCACCTTAATGACAGACAGCCAAAGAGACACAAGCGCCGACCAAACTATAACCTTCTCTTTGGAGCTAATTACCTAATAGGAATTGCTATTCAGGAACTCGCATATGCAACCATTAGAGATTGGCAGTTTTGAGTGTGGTCGGCGGGTTACACGCTTAAGCCGCGGAAAAATCACAATTGGAATGGGTCGAAACTCTGCACGAAGTTTACTGTAAATATACCTATTTCACCGCCCAGCTAGGATAGCTATCAGCCCTGAATATAGACTTCCTCAATCACTGACCTATCTAATGACCAACAGTTAGCAATGCAAAACCAACAGCCACTAGGGAAATCATCGCTAAACACTACAGAAAAAATAAACAAGCTGTTGCAATCTTGTTGCCATTAGCGGAACGGCGAACAAGTACAAACTAACTCTTATGAAAATTAGCGTGAATCTAGAGATCACTGATTCCAAGTGCGGAATTACCAAAGTATTCTTCCAAGAGCGCCATCACAGAATGATTTCTCGATCCATGTGTCAGAATTAAAAGCAGAGCGTCAATAACTTTGTACATCTATGAATGACACATCACTACTTTTAGAGATATTTCATAAGCCAATAACCAACGTCAGAGCTCAAGATGAAATTCTTTCTTCACTCGTTAATGAAGTGTGTGTTCAAGGGCTTAAAAAAGCACAACTTTGCAGAGCGGAGATAGCCAAGTATAAGTTTGGACAACATCTACAACCAAACTTGGGTAGCAGAAGACAGTTGAACAGCTTGGAAATAAATATAAAGAGAATAATGTTTACCAACTCTTCTAAAGCACTTCCTGCTCTGTTGGTTGACTGCTTGGCCTTATAATGTAAACATTCACCTTAGCACTCGTGCAACACCGGGGGAGTGTACAATATCCCCTGACAAAAAACAAGTTTTTGTCCACTGCGGTACAAAACAAGGCCAGGAATGTGAAGTCGGTGTGGGTTAAAATCGATAAATTTGGTGATATAAGAATCGGAGTTGGAAACTGGCTACAGCCAGCAGACGAAGTCGGTGAACTTGGATATGTTGCTGAGAGTCGGAGTTAGTCACTTTTAGAGCAGAGAGTTGCATTCAGAATCAGGCAAACCCAGAAATAGGATTTCACGCTTGCGACTCCACAACCCTGACGCAAATAGAGCAAAATAATAAACATATGATTGCAGTACTACAAGAAAAGAAGGCTGGAAATAAATAAGTTGACTACATTTCATTTCTAAATTTACTTTAACAACGGAGAGCGGGCCATAAAGTACAGCAAAGCAAACTCACAACAGACATATGTACAGGCACAGTACACAGAAATAGAAGCAACAATCATTTCACAGTGCGACAGTGCATAACTATGCATAGAATGCCCTAAATAGCCGTTACAGGGTTAAACAAAGCGTAATCATAATTTTGCACAGAGAAAGGCGTGGGAAAACACTTCCCTACCATGGAAAGCACAAAATTACCAGAAAAGTGGGATGCACGTACAAATTTCTAGCAAATAAACCGGAGACCGTTAGCCTCTTCTCTATATTAAAAAACTAAACAAAATTTACCTCAAGTGTATGAATGATTTGACGTTGATGGTATTCAAACCATTAACTTAACACATGATTATATTACTAACTAGCTATATATTTAAGACAAAGTAAACAATTTAACACTATGAAGTGAAAAGTTAGTCCATGGAAATACTTAATCAAACTAATTATTGCGCAAACCAATGCTCATACTTTTATCTATATTAAAAAAATATAATAAACACCATCACGTGCTTGTATACTTGCATATTTGAAGAGTGATAATCCGACAGCTTAAACGTAAATACACTTTTTACTTTACCTACGTTGAAATCCAATCAGTGCACAAAAGCTCATCTTGATGCTCGCCCTGAGGCTGATTTTTACATTCTTCTTACACCAAAACTATGCTCTCAGTTCAGGATTTGCTACTAACTGAGTAGATAATCAACAGAGTACAGGGTATGAGATTTTTCAGGGTGCAGTAGATGAAGGTGAATTTAACTTGACCACACCCCTTTCTTAATACACATCGCGCATATGCGTGAACGTCATAGGTAACTCAAAAGATGGGAAAGTTAAGATATGACAACCATGAGATTGCCTTTTCCTGCTCTATATTGTAATAAAAACGACACATTTCTACCTACAAAGCTCACCACTAGAGGGCAGTAAATGTCACTATTGCGCCGGCCTAGATGTTACCAACCCTTGGTGTCAACAATCGTATATCTCAGTTCCTGTTCAGCCATCAAGAAGAAGGTGCTGTGTGTTGTCAAGAAAAACGTCATATTTTGTTATGGGACAGTATTGGTGATATTGTTGCTGTTGAATAGTTTGCTGTTTAATATCAAAATCCTCTGTCTTGTAAAATTGCCTTTTTTGAGGTATGACGTTGTTCCTGCATATGAGCAACATGGGTACAGCTTTTGTAAATAAAAATTTTAAGCTTCTTTAAAAGGCTGTTGCGTTCTAGGAAGAAAGTAGATTGTACCTTGTACACTAAGAGCAGTTCATACTGCAGACATGGAGCAATTAGGCCCCAAAAGAGTGCATTAAGTGCACAATCTACTTCCTTCCTGGAACGCACAGCATTTTGAAGGAGCCTTAAATTTTTATTTAGTGAAGCTAACCAATGTGCATGCAGAAAAAGGGACAAAACTATAAATACAGCGATGCTTGACTGCTTGCTAATTAAACTCACGTTATTGAATCCCGTTTTAAGGAAAGGAGGATTATGCATTTCAGCTGAATTGAAACAGAGGGCATTGATCTCTTCTGATTATTTGAATTGGCCGTTGTTGTGCATGATTGATAGGCATATTACTTACGCTAACGAGAGAAATGAAAAAGTGTCATTACATATTCCTCTCAGTTAATTTCGATGGCACAGGTACTCTAGCCATATAAAACCTAGTCTAGCGCAGCGAACACAATCTCACGAGTAACAGAAGATCTTAATCTACAGAGGTCGTTCCAAAAGTAATGCCTCCCATTTGTTTGTTCTACCAGAAGGGATCCAAGGGGATTATAAATAGCAAAGCTATGATGAATGAACTTATTCACTCATTACCTGCAAGTGATCTACGAGGATAGAATTGGATCTGCCACGCGTGTTGTTTCGTGATTATGAGAGTAATAAGATTGGTCTTATATGGTCTTAATAACATGCGCGGAATTAGACATAGATTACAGAACGTCATCATTTAGTTCGCTTTCCTCTACCGCTACAACTGCACCAGAATGCATCTAAGCTATCTAATTGCATACTCAGGAACTGAAGTCCATAGCTGGGACGGTACACGACAGCAGATTAGTGCTTCCCAAACTTATTTGCACACTAAGTGAATCAATAACGGGTATTATGACTAGAAGATTACATAAATTAATGCAGTCTAGGCTATCAATATAGCCGATGATGAACATAAACTGATCCACCTCTACCAATCTTAACTGACTGGTACGGGCTGCGGCCGTTGAATGACTTGGTGGCCAGACTGAGAGATCCAGGTTTTGCTAAGACCGAGTTAAGTGTAGTCTCTGCTCAAGGTACCAGCAAAGTAAGGTAATTATCTCTGTTAATAACACATCTAAGTGTTTGTAAAACGAATTCTATTATGGAGAATAAATAGTCTATTCTGTGAGTGGACCACGTTAAATAACTCAGAATAATGATAGACGTGACAGCATTACCAAACCGACCCTCAATATCCACTAGCCTATCGGCAGTTACGTAAAGCCTACTGTATGGGATGATGCGACAGCCGGCGTGCCGGAAGTCTCACGATCGTCCAACGAAGGTGGGTCAGCTGAGGTGGTGGCTGCTGTATCACCACGGGATTGTGCCGCAGGTCTGTCACCGCCGGCAGATGTCAAGACTGCTTTCTTCTGCAGCGACTTTCCCCTCAGCTGCCTGCAAGCATATGCGCGATTACGGTTGACAGAAATAATTTCCAGTAGGTAGCTATTGATTTAAAAATTCTCCATCTCTCTGGCATGTAATGATGCATGGCTATATTTTATGCTCAAGGAGGTCAGATAGGAGGAATACGAGCCTCAACTCTACAGCAAATAAATTTCTTAGATAAAGTCATGACAGAGGCAAGTAATTCTTGAGGTCTCAGTTCAAAACTTGCGAGAAGAAAGGCTTCTCTTCTGCACTCCGCCTGTCGCTCTCAGCGCTTGAAATATTGAACATGAACAACACATACAATTAATTTCAATGCAGCACCAAATGCATAGCTCTATATGGATTCCATTTACTTTTTAATTAATTCTCATCAACCTTCATCTTCAATAAAACTAAAAGAGATCCCGGAGGCACAGTGGTCTGCAGAATTGAATTTCAAATTATCAAAATCAGAGTTGATACACAAATACTGTAGGTGGAACATCATAGCAATTAAATTCAGTTACTTCCCGGAGCTCGCTTTTCTTTGGCTCTTAGATTACCAGACGAAAAGAATGGGGCCAACATGCATTTGCTGTGTCATTTTGGCAGCCAGACAACATAGTTTTTATAAAGTATATATAAACAATCCAATGTGTAGGCTACGTTCACAGATATTAGGGAATGGTGGAATTGTAAACAGGTACCTAGTGTTCTGGTAACAACTGAAAAATTTTCTCTTAGAAGCCTAAATGGAGAAAGTGCATAGATAAAATACATGGTGGTTGAGAGCATTGAAATCATTATTACGTTGTAGTGCAAGTTAGATGATCGAGCATAACTAAAATGAGAAAGTATGTACTTTTAAGTAATGTGAAATTGATGAGCAAGTCAATAAAGGACAGTGACAGAAAGACATGAAATAGGAAACAGCATGCGTGCTCTCATCAAGTTCAAGGGGTTAAGAACAGTTGTGTCGTTGCAATCAGGGGAAAGACGTACGTAACGAAAGGCGCCACCAATAGAAATGGCAACCTCTCAAAAAATATGGCTTTTTAGAATTGAATTTTAAGGAAAGTCAGACTAGTGCGTTATGCAAGCCCTCAGTGAACCAATTTTCAGGCATGAACACTCAATAAGTTATGCTTCAGACTTAAAAAACTGTTAGTATTATGCAGTTTCTAACCATTTTAAGTATAATTGAATCGCTGCAACATGATTAACATGGATGAAACCAACACCCTACTCTAAAAGTCTGGATAAGTCCAGCCTCAGGATCTGATTCAATTAGTACTACTGTTATGAAATTGAAATGTTTAAATCGCTTTTGATACACCAAATCAGTAGCGCATACATTAGGTGTCAAAATCAGGAACATCGGGGCAAAATCAAGAAGCTCGCCAGCCACAACTCGCCCCAAAATTCAATTTTGATGAGACACAAGTGAAATCCTGGAGTTGGAACAGTGTACATTGATGACAATTGAAACTAGTAATTCTAACGAGGAAGCTCAAAGTTTTCAACACGGTGCGCTGAAGAATTTCAACATAGAAAAGTTTTACTTTACATAGGCCATCAGAAGAGAGCAAGGGCTTTTGACACATTTAAGGGGTTCGACAGATCAAGGTATAAAACGCTACAAAAAATGCATATTAGAACAGATACTAAGCAAACATTAGCCAGATTGGACACTCTAGCCTTCATCTCAAGATCTGCTGAAAACCAATGGGTCAGAAACGAACTTTGTTGGAGATTACAGCATAAGCAAAAGAGCAGTACTTCAAGCAAAAATGGTCGGTAAATGGGCTGCCCGACACCTGATATTTCCTGTAATAAATTGTTACAGTGCAGACTTGAATCAATGTTCCAGTCTTTCAAATGCAGTAAAGTAGCCAACCACTTCAAAGTGAATAAACATGTAGGTTTTGCGATACAGGAAGTGATGAGCTTTGATAAAACATGCTTTAAAGTCGTTCAAGGTCCAAGGCCCTTGTGATTCAAAGCACCTCCAAGCTTTAAAACGCAATCTGATTGATGCCTGTAACGCCAGAGGGAGATGACATACGCCGCAATATTAGTGATAGTTAAACATGAGTCTGAAATGAGTCTCATCCATTCGAATCTCCATCTGCAAAAAACGATTGGGGTCTTCTTCCATTATTCTTGAAATCTTCCTGCAACAATTTTGGCACAGAAAATTTGAATTTACATGAAGGATGTTAAGCCCATCCTCCAACTATCGCAGAGAAGTACCGTAAGTCTACCTACTGTATATTCTCCTTAGCTTTCAGGATATGCTTGTACAAAGCGGTATCCATTAATCCCAATTTCTATACACTATTTTTGCAAAACTATTCTGAAAACATAAATGATTTACTTTGAAGGTAATTATTACTATTATTATGAGGGTTTTCCCGCCGTATCAGAAACGAAGACTATATAACAGCAATCCAATTCTATAAATTAGCTATAGTTTAGAAGTTGGGTCGAAATCAGATGAGCTCTTTTAGTACAATCTCGACCACGTGCACCATGTGTGGCAGGAAATAGGGCGCGAGCATTTCTAACCCTACATTGCTCGGCCGAACGTAATCGCTCAGCCGTGCGGCGCAGAGAAAGAGACGAAAAACGAAAAGAGAAGAAGACAGAAGAAAGCGAACACTCGTGAGGGGGGTCCCTTCCGTGGCCCTCCACACAGGGGCAGATAGGAGTCCCATGGGATGGGTCGTTTACCACCATTCGGTGGCCCACCTCGCGAAACAGAAGGGGAAATATAGAGGACCTACATAACTCTACAAAACTAACCTTCTCAGCAGGAACTGCGGCCAGATGCTACATCCCCTGCGGAGAAGGCACTCGGGACCCTTGGGTGCGTGATGCCCAAACATATTGTGGCAGAGAAAGGG
>LQNS02277964.1:12383068-12420369 GCA_001587735.2 Parhyale hawaiensis | reverse complement strand
AAGAAGGAAGAAGAGGCACAAGCTCAAACTACTGTATTAACTTATCAAAACCAGGTATATTAAACCTCGGCCACATTATGTTGACCTGGGTAACCATGCCAGCTGGCTGGCTGAAAAAAGGCGTAAGCCAGCATTCCTCTACATCAAAATGACTGTCTCAGTGAGCTCTTCACCCCAGTTACCAGTAAATGCCACTTTGTTGGGGTTAGGGAGAAGTTACAGCCACTTGAAAGTCGGTAGGGGTACGCAAAGTCACGTGTGGTTACCGAGGTAACCAGGAAAAGTTGTGGGTAAGTAATGGCTCCTCTATTATTGTGCAGATTTGCATGAAAATGGGCTTATTGATGCAAAATCCAAATATAATGTGGGTAAGACTCATGTCCTTTTTCCCCATAGAAAACGAGTTATTCAAAGAAAACAGAAAAAGTGGTTATCCGTTTTCTTTGAATAACTCGTTTTCGTTGGGGAAATTGGAAAAAATGCATGTTCAACCTTATTTTTCAATTCATCATAGGCTATCTGAACAAAGTTTCATGAAAATCTGCACAAAGATAAATAATCCCGAAAACGGGCACACCGTCTTCTTTTAATAATTCGTTTTCAGTGGGGAAAATGAGAAAAAGTACAGTAGTCTAATCCCATTATTTTTCAATTTTGCATATCTGCATCAAGTTTCTTTTAAATCAGAATAAAAATAAACAAATTTGAACAATTTTGTGTGAAATTTATATTAAATTCGGAAATAGGATTCAAAAAGTATGGGTTTCATTTTTGTTTTGACTTGAATGAAACTTAGTTCAGATATGTAAAATCGTTAATGTGGGTTAGACTCCTGTATTTTTTCCCATTTTCCCTATAGAAAACGAATAATTTAAAGAAAACTGTTTTCCCGGTTTAGAGAAAAATTAAAAACACGTTTTACACACATAGAAGGCCATAACTTATTTTCTATTTGTCATAAAGAAAAAAAATAAAATGACCGGCCTATTCAGCGCACTTTTTCTATGAAAATACATCAAATAATACCATCTAGTTTCATAACCAAAAAATGACCAGTGATCTTCCTGAAGCCATTTAGTACAAAAAAAATCTACCAGATTTGACGCCTACAAAATACGGTTCCATTTACCTAATATCTAAAAAAAATGATTGTGTAGAGCAATGTTTTTTGTCTATAACTTGTGATTTCTATGTCTCTAGCCCTACCTAACTACAAAACGTGAAAAAGAAGCTGCGCACTGATGCTAGTAAAACTGGTAGTTTTCTGAGGTGATGCACTGAGGGTGAAGGTTAAATACTCGTAATAAGTTTTTCCCCCAGCTTGACACTATGAAATTACGTTTCATTTACAATTAATATTGTAAACGAGTCTATTCCAGTTCATCAGCTGGTACTGGAAGAGACTGATTTGAATAAACGTGTAGTTCAAGCAATCAGCAACTGTCATTGCTGAAAGTCTTTCAGCGTGAAGTCGAGGCACAAATTCCTGGAAAGCCTTCGGGAATGAACTTCCCGAAGGCTTTGCTAATGACTAAGGTAATCTACAGGATCCTCCAGAGGCTGCTTTGTATATCATAAGATGGGCGAACCTATCAAAGCTAATCCTATGACCTGCCTTTCTATTAAGCTGTTTTCTTAGTATTTGTGGTGACCGATAGAGTGATCTTGTTTGAAATCCGGACTGCTCTAGATTTTACTGAAAACTTGATATTTTGTATAGTTTTTGATGTTTTTTTCCAAAAATAGCAACCGCAACTTCGAGAAATTAATAAAAAATTATGAGGTTTTCAATAGTTTTTTCTCGATTACTGGAAAAAGTCAATTTTTTTTCTGCATTAAATTATCTTTACAACATCATAATAATGCAACTTAACCTGACTGAATCTTCATAAAGTAAAAATAAAGATTTGGGGCACTGCATGACTGGCTGTTATGTCTGTAAATGAATAAGAAATGATGAAACAGAATAAACTTGCATCAACAAATCTGTATCTATGATACGGGATATTGATTATCTCATTCAACAATAAAAAATCTAAAGTCTGCAGTAGTCCCGATCTCAAACAAGACCCCGATGAGCTCAGTGAGAAATGTGTGCTAGGGCAATGAGCGTGGCGTCAAGGAAATTATAGTAGTTAACTAGTTTCAATGAAAGGATCAGATATGGTAATAAAATCTGTATGTATTTTTTTCCGACGAAGTTCCGTGAGGCAGCCAGAAAATGGTGTAAAGTTATTGTATATTCACTTGCAGGAGGATGTGAGAAAGGAACCATTACACCAAGGAAAGGTACTGGTAACCCACGCTAGTCATGACGACGGTGACAGACCTGCAGCAAATCCCTCAGGTGAGCTCCAAATGGCAGGGACGGCCTCGGCTGACCCCACTGTTAAGCAATTGTATGCGCTGCGTGGCATATCAGCCGCCCATAGCTTCCCTGCTGATCATAGATGTGCACTTTTGCTTCTTGTCAAACACAAGATTGTGGCCGTGGATCATATTCTATGTACCACCAGTGGGCTCTGAATAAAAGTTATCTTCTCGATAGTTCTCGACTGTTGTGGACATTTTCCTGTGATTGGAAAACACTTACTGAATTTTGGAATACTGTGGCTATGTAGTTCAATGCAATGAAGTTTAGTATAATCAAAGTTAGTACTGATACTTTAGATACTTTTTATGGAGACGACTTGCCACCTCACCATGAAAAGTAGAATAACTTAAAGTTGTTTTGTCTAAAGCGATCCATCAGGGGGCATATGATGGGCCAAAGGTTGTAGGGTTAGGTTAGTTTTAGCTCGCCCTTCCTATGGGGAGCAGCGACCCCAGGGGGACTCTGTAGGATACATTCGTCCTTAGCTAGGCTTCGGGACGTCATTCTTTCCTGCCCACTTTGCATCCTTTCAAATTCATACTCTATTTAGTATTACCTTTGTCTGTTCTTCCTCTTCTTTCCCAACTTTCTGTTCTCATGCATGTTGATTCTCTGTGGGAACACCTTCGTGCGTGGGAGCCACGTGATTATCGACATACTTTATGCCTCTTCCTCTTTTAGAAAAGCTTAGTACTCATTTTGGGGGCTTTATTGATTTTATACTACTACTAGTCTAAATTTCAAACGCTGCACAAAGGACCACGCACAGAAACCTATCTCCCGCTGAACCGTATCTTTTGCGACTGTCACCATGTGCTTTATAACCGCCCACGAAATTTGAAAGGCATGATGTCATTGTTGAACACGCGAAGCCCATGGCTGCTAGAACTCCGACCGGCGAGCCGCACAACAGGCTTCAAGTTCCTCCCCATAGGTAGTACCGTCCCAGTCCCAGCTAACTCCATATAACCGGGAACTGACAGAAGTGCCGTGCGTAGGGAGTCATCAGACTCTCACCATTTAGTGCCCGGGACCAGATAATCTATTATTATTATTTAGGGTTGACATCAAGCTGAGAGGAGAGGCCCGTACCCTGCTTCCTGTGCCTCCATAAGTGTTGCTATGTGGAGGAGGTGGCATCGAATGAGAAGCGTATGGTAATAAAACCTGTCAATCCGCTAATTGTGTTCTTCAAGCCCTTGAGGCCATGCAAATAAAATTCCAATAATATAAATACTGAGAATATACTTCATACACAACTCAGTGCAACAGTTTCTTCACATATAGGCTCCCCACTACTTTACTGGGATAGGTTATGATAATTGGGAAAGGCCGAATGAGTAAGACCTTACTAAAGAGGCCAGGTGAAGAAATTACAAGAAAAGAAAAGTAACCGGGAACTTGCTACATTACTCAGATCGAACAGTTTTATTGTTGTCTTGTGTCATGCAATTCCAGGCGGCAATGCTCCCTCTGCTCCACTGGCGCCAATGGAAGGTCTTCGGATTAAACATGAATTACCTGTTGAGTTCGTAGCTGTGAAAGAAGAGCTCCACTGGACACCTCATGAGCTGGTAAGACCTTAGTGTCAAGTCCCGTGGTACAGAGTGTTCGAACGTATTGTTACCGTCATGTAACCATAGCTAACTTTGCTTGTCTATTGAACGGTTGATAAAATGTTACCGTCATATAACCATAGCTAACTTTGCTTGTCAATTGAACGGTTGATAAAATGTTACCGTCATATAACCATAGCTAACATTGCTTGTCTATTGAACGGTTGATAAAATGTTACCGTCATATAACCATAGCTAACTTTGCTTGTCTATTGAACGGTTGATAAAATGTTACCGTTATATAACCATAGCTAACTTTGCTTGTCTATTGAACGGTTGATAAAATGTTACCGTCATATAACCATAGCTAACTTTGCTTGTCTATTGAACGGTTGATAAAATGTTACCGTCATATAACCATAGCTAACTTTGCTTGTCTATTGAACGGTTGATAAAATGTTACCGTCATATAACCAAAGCTAACTTTGCTTGTCTTTTGAACGGTTGATAAAATGTTACCGTCATATAACCATAGCTAACATTGCTTGTCTATTGAACGGTTGATAAAATGTTACCGTCATATAACCATAGCTAACTTTGCTTGTCTATTGAATGGTTGATAAAATGTTACCGTTATATAACCAAAGCTAACTTTGCTTGTCTATTGAACGGTTGATAAAATGTTACAGTCATATAACCATAGCTAACTTTGCTTGTCTATTGAACGGTTGATAAAATGTTACCGTCATATAACTATAGCTAACTTTGCTTGTCTATTGAACGGTTGATAAAATGTTACCGTCTTATAACCATAGCTAACTTTGCTTGTCTTTTGAACGGTTGATAAAATGTTACCGTCATATAACCAAAGCTAACTTTGCTTGTCTTTTGAACGGTTGATATAATGTTACCGTCATATAACCATAGCTAACTTTGCTTGTCTATTGAATGGTTGATAAAATGTTACCGTTATATAACAATAGCTAACTTTGCTTGTCTATTGAACGGTTGATAAATGTTACCGTCATATAACCATAGCTAACTTTGCTTGTCTATTGAATGGTTGATAAAATGTTACCGTTATATAACAATAGCTAACTTTGCTTGTCTATTGAACGGTTGATAAAATGTTACCGTCATATAACCATAGCTAACTTTGCTTGTCTATTGAACGTTGATAAAATGTTAGCAGTCATATCAATTGGCCTCTGGCAAGTATCATATGTGGCCTTTTGGGATCTCTTTGAATCCAGAGTGAATTATTACTTTTCTACGTGGCAAGGAAGCCACAAGCCCTCACGGGTATATTCTGGCGGGCCCTTTCCCTGCCGGAATATATTTGGGTCTTACACTCCCGGGGGCTAACTAGAGTACCTTTTCCGCAGATGTTGCAGCTTGCTGCAGTTCCTGCTGACAAGTTTAGTTTTGTGAACTTAGGTAGGGTCTCAATACTTCCCCTTTTGTTTCGGGAGGTGGGCCGCTGATCGAGGTGACCGACCTACAGTATACCGCTAAGCTTTTGCTTTCTCCCATGCGGAAGGCCAAGGAAGGGACTGTTTACACGGGCGTTTCTTTCTTTTGTCTTTTTCATTTCTTTTCTGGGGGCGTTCATCTCCTGCGACCGAGGGTTGGAGATGCTCAACTTGTGCCTTTTTCCTGTCAGTAGCACACTGACCACTCTGAGCCCGCCCGGCAAAATAGCTGAGACAAAAATAATTGATAATTTAAAACGAGACATTCCTCGCGTCCTAGTGGCGCACAGGCCTGTGTTAAGCCACAAGCATAGTTCGGCATGATAGACATTGTGTCCTTGATGCGCTAGTAAAGTTTTTATTACTGCGACTACAAAGAAACGTACAGGAATAAATATCGGCTTGAGACGTGGTTGCTGTCTTGAAACTTATGAATGGGGACTTTGAAGTGCGTCATGTTCCAAGCCTGACGTTTGAAGAATTTAATTGCATGCCTTGCTCCTCAATGTAAAAGTTTCATCTTGAAATGCTTGAATTTTGCTACCTCAGCCAGGCCACAGGGCTTAGGCTATGCACGAGTTCTGTAGCTGCCTCGGTAATTACGTTCTCATCGGCTTATTATATAAGGAGAAGAACGTTTACAAACTAATGCTTATGGCAAGCTAACGAACAGCAGTGCTCTATATTTGTAAAGTGGCACGAATTGCTCCCACCATCCACCGCGCTAGGTATGCAGGCGGCAGATATTTTAGTCAGCCCACCCGTTTTGTCCCGGAGCTAACTGGCAATCCCAGCCACATTTCGCCCGCGAGTCTGGATTGAGTGGTGTTTTCCGTTTACGATTGTAGCACTTTTCTCCCTGGAGATTTTTATGCCTGATCTGGGGGTACGTAACACGTATATTAGAAGGTTCAATAGATGGGTGTGCTGGCGATCCTCCAATAGTGCGGCCTGCGCTTATACGATCATCCATTATTGCGGTAAGAATTTTGTTCTAAGAATTCCACTTATGCGACGCTAAACCCCTTTACGCAGTAACCCTAACGCATCTTTTCAATTTTTCGGGCATCACTTCAAGCACGTCAGTAATGCCGGTTACTTCACAGTGGAGGCATCATTTTTGTGTGTAAAATGGCCCCTGAAGCAGTGAATTCTAAAGGGAGTAAAAATAAACTAAGTAGTTATCTAAAAGAAGATAAGAATTTTAAATAAATATGTGGAATGATAAAAAGTGGGAGAAGCTGCAGTTTTTCACTATGATTCGAAGAAAATTTATGAACTACGGGATGACTTGAGTGATATTTTTAGCAGCATCCAGCTGTGCGGAAATTCCATTAATGGTGGATAGTCTCTGTCCGGTCAAACCGCATTACTGGAAGGTCGCCTGTACGTAATGTTGTGAAACTTGGTCCACGGGAAAAATAACACATTCCAGCGCCTTAGAGCACATTAGTCATCAACTATACTCGGTTGTCATTCATAACACCATCGGTGTGTTTATGTGCAGACAGTGAGGAAGCTGGAGACGCCGCCCAATGGAACAGTCGCTGCCCCTTACAGCGGTGACGTACCTGCAGCACAATCCTCTATTGAGGCCCATATGGCAGCTACTCTTTCAGCTGACCCCACTTTGTTGGGTGAAGCCTCAGTCAGCCGGTGTGGCTCATCATCATCTAGGCTTCCAGCTGATCTTTATTCATCAGCTCCTTGTGCTAGTGTGAATCATTGTGGAAAAGCTTATGAGTGTTGCATCTGTGACTATGTCGGGGCTTCTGAACGGGGTCTGAAGACACATTTCGGCAGCATGCATTCTGGGCAGTTGCCTTACGCATGCAAAGTGTGTAATTTCGTGTCCATGCATAAAGGGCGCATCGTACGTCATTTTATGCATAGACATAGCGTCGAAAAACCACTTACGTGTACAGAGTGTACTTATTCTTGTGTTTCAGAAAGAGAACTTATTGTTCATTTTGCTAACAAGCATTCTGGAGAGAAGCCTTACAAGTGCAGTGAATGTGATTATACTTGTATTACAAAGAGTCTGTTAAACAAACACTTTGCTCACAAACATTCTGGGTATAAACCTTTCAAATGCACTGAATGTAATTATGCTTGCGTTAGGAACAGTGACCTCAAAAATCATTTTGCTTACAAGCATTCTGGAGAAAGACCTCACAAATGCCCTGAGTGTGATTATTCTTGTGTTACGAAGTCTAACCTTAGCGCTCATGTGTCCTACAAGCATTCAGGCGAGAGACCATACAAATGCAGCGAGTGCGATTATACTTGTGCTTCGCGACGTAGCCTTAGGAGTCATGCTGCTCACAAACATTCAGCAGAGAAACCGTTCCAGTGCAGTGAATGTGATTATGCTTGCGTCATGAAAAGTAATCTCATTCGTCATATTGCTTTCAAACACTCGGGAGAGAAACATGACAATTCAATTTGATATTGCATTTGTAAAATAGGAAGGAGTTCGTGAATTATTTACTATTAAGCTTACAATATTTTTATTAACAATGTAGCTCCAGTTTTGTGAACAACTATAGCTTGCCTACAATAATGACGTCACAGAGTTTCGATGGCCTTCTGTTCATTCTTTTACACTCATACGCCTTCATGCTTCAGGGGATATTTCTTGGACCTTGTTCATATCAGAACCCAAATTTATGGGCTCCACGCCTTCAATTATCATTGCATGCCCTTCGACCGGCAGTGTTGGAGCTCGCCACAGTTCCTGCTCATACCATTAATTTGTAAGGTTAGCTAGGTCCATTTTTCTGTTGCTTGCTCTGCACCTTGTGGCTTGTAGCACACAGGCCATACTGAAACCAACTGGGTGCGCAGAAACTCATTGGACCTTTTTCTTGAAGGTAATGAGTCCTCTGGTGTAACCGCTGATTGGTTATAATATATTTTGTTTAAAATTTTTGAAATTAGTACTCTTCTCTTAGTCATTTCAGATTTATTTCTGTAACATGTAAATCAAGACAATGGGCTGTCTTAAAGCTATGATAGAACTTGGTACTGGAGTGGCGAGGCCGGATATCATTGAGCTAACACCCCTCAGGGTACAGAGCCACTGTGCATAGAGTTGGCTAGTTAGATTCCCCCATCCTATGGTATGGGAAGCAGCGACCCCAAGGGAATTGTGTAGGTTACCTAAGCCATTAGCTAAGCCTTCATGACGTCTGTTTTTCATACCCACTTTCTTTGTTCTTACCGATTTCAAACTTTGCTAATCTTCTTCATGTTCTTGACTGTCTTGCTGCTCTCATGTACGTTTATCTTGTGTGGAAACACCGTCGTGCATGGGTTCCCCGTTTATCTTTCCCTCTCTTAAAACAGCTTCATACTGTTTCAGGGGACGCGGCTTAAACTATCTGTCACACTTTTATTATACCGTTGAATTAGCAGCGTTAACATCAAATTTGCGCCTCTTGTACACCATAACAATATCGATTCTTTGGGTCACAAACTTCGTGCCTCTGTGGAAGGCTTCCATAGATGACCCGTTGGGGTAATTCGGATTGAGGAAAGATATATTTAAAAATTGTGTCTTCACTTGTTTCGCGAGTTTATAATTCATTATTCATGATCTCTGTTTTAATAACCATGGTGTTAAAGAATTTGAACTGTTTTTATCTAGTCCAAGGACTTTCCGCGCACTTTCTCCATTTTCTTCCGAGACCTTCCGGCAAAACTGCCTGGATGAAATTCTTTGACGGGATATTGGCCCAGCACCGAAGTCTTGGTAACTATCTCTCCACAAGGGTTACAAAGTCCGAGTTGTAACATTTAGGGCCGGGAGTCGGAAACCGGCTGAAACCGGAAGGTGGAGTTGGTGAAAGTGGGCCTAGTTTGTTAAGAAAACGTCATAGCTGATATGAGCCATGCATTTTTGCGGTGCAAGGAGTCGCAAGCTCACTGAAGCCGGTAGTCGGGAGTTTGATTTCGTTCTTCTTGGTCAGCCTTCCGAGGCCCTTTTGTCTAATACTAAGAATGGCATAAATCTCCTCTACTCTAAGATTTTTATACTTTCACTAGGATCACCTTGTATAGGTGAACATCACATGAAATGAAAAGAACAAAATTATATCGCACGTCCAAGTACAAAGCCAGATGAAAATGTATTATGAGAAATTCCTTCTATTAAACCGGTAAATTATTTTAGTTAAAAAATCTATTTCTCTGTTGTATCGGGCTACTTTCAACTACGGCGGAAAACCCTCGATGTAATAATAATGATGTTCTTTATGGAGGTTGCTGTGGTGCTGCCGCTGTGATGGCAGTCTGTGGTTGGCTCTCAGTTGTGGTGGTTCTTATTCGGTGCTGCAGGTCTGTGCTTGACCTCCTTGGCCTGGCTGCCCTGCTTTGGTGTAGCTTGAACTTCGGGCTGCAGAGGCGGATTTGTTCTGAATTTTTGTGGTTGCGTTATTGGTTTCTTGATAGCCAACTGCGCTTCTTCCAGCTGGATGCTTTGTGTACTGCTTGGAGTGTTCCTGGCGCCGGCACGCTATGCTTGCTTCTTTATCCTCGGTATTCCCTATCTTATAGTTGCTCTCGCTGTGGGGGCCGCTAAGGCAAGTTACCCTGCCACTTAAGGCGTCTTTTTGTGGCCACGCTCGTGACCAGAATCACCGTGATCATGACCATCGTGATCACTGAAAAGCACAAGAAAGGCCAACGATTTTGTAAACAAACCAGAGACGCCATGTCAATTTTCGAAAAATGTATTTTTACGGAAAATGGTTGGGAATGGATTTCTTATGAACCTTTATATATTTTGAAGCCAGTGCATAACTGAACTAGCAGTATTTAAAGCATTTTGAACATACACAGGCATAAAACTAAGGAAACTACAAGTCTAGAAATCAATATTACAAACAATCATCATAACATTATTCAATTTATCCCTAAATATAAGAAAATATCACGACCTTGCATATCAAATTTTGAATTTTTACTTGTCCAACGGCTGGAATCACTCGTTGATCACGCATAATTAGCCTGCGGAGGAAATCACGCTGCGATCAATTCTCACCAGTGATCACGATTGATTGCTATCAGAATCACGTCAAAAAGCGGTCACAAAAACGCGCAGGTCGTGCGCAATCAGGAAGAATCATCCGCAAAGTAGTCACAAAAAGATGCCTTAACCTCTTAATGCGTGCAGTGGTGAGACGCTAGAGTGCTCTCCTCTCATGTCAGGCATCACCTCCATGCCAGGCCGGTAAATTCTGCCAATGGTTGGATTGCAGCGTCAGCGCTCTGGTGTTCGCACGCCATTGCTAATCTACTAGCTCAAACGACGTAGCTAACGTTCGTAAGGTCGTTTGTGCTGTATGAGCATTTCGTTCTTTAACGCTAAAGCTCTTGTCGATCTGCGGTCGAATGCAGCCGTGCCCTTCTCTGGAGCCCATCGCTTTGCAGCATGAACCCGTTCAGGATAATTTCCCAGGTGGGGTGTGCGGTCCAGTTGTCTTCTCCTAAACAGGAAATTGGAATTAAGTATTTACTCCCCATTCGTTATGATCAAATAAGCAAATCATCATACTTTTCTGTTCATTAAAAAAGGGTCAGTGAGTACGCTTCAAGCTGTGACTGCCATCGCCGACAGAAAGCCATTGGCGCCACTCAGTATGACTTGCCGCCAAAAGAGCCACATGGGCTCTGGGCCCTCGAGGGATAGATTGCAACCCACACGCGGTCGACACCTATACTGCTACCCATGCCACCGGTTTCTTGTTACGGTAGTCTGTTACACTAAAGGCTTGGCTGCGATATACCAGTCTACTGTAGTACTTCGCGAGTATCTTGATCGCTTGGTAGAAATGCTGGCGCCTCAGCATCAATTCTTCCCTCTCTGGCCTTATGTTGCAACATGTTTAGCCAAGCAAAAAAAAAGTCAGTCCTTTTAACTCACTTTGAGGTAAAGAACTGCCTTCTGATATGAAAAACCGCTTCGTCAAGAAGCATGAAGCTAGAATGGACTATAGTTCAATATCTGATCGATTGAATACATCAACTTCAACGATTCAATCATAAACAAAAAAGTAGATAGAGTGGATATCCTGTTACTCTCCCAAGATGATATTCATTCGCGACATGTGTCTCAAATTACATGGACCGCTGCATTAGCGGACATTGCAAGCATCGAATGTTCGTTTTAAAAGAACTGATGTTAACACAGTGACCATTGGAGTCATGCTTTGAAGTGCAATGAATGGAGTTTGGGAGTTCCCAAGCAATAACATTCCTAACGTCATTGAAGGTGGAGAATCTATATTGTAATGAAGGTACTTTCCTGTTTCTGGTGTAGATGTGTTTCACTGCATGGAAGGAACTAAAAGCAACGATTTAGGAAAATTCTTTTATGAAAATTGGAAGATCGTGGTTCTGACATGGCAACCATTTCAAGCACAAGGCTAAAATGGCGACTGAATGGTTGAAGGGGGCAAAGTTTAACGTATTAAAGTTCGCATCATAGTTTGAGTCTGAGGGACCGCCAAATCTGTTTCTAACTGCAGGAACCAGCCCGTGTCCAACTGCTGGCAGACGAGAGAAATTGGGCGGTAGGAGCCGACATCCTCAATGAGCAGCACGATGATGTCAGCAATTAGGGACGAAATGGAGAGGACTTTGGACTCTTGCAGAGATATTCTGAGGAGCTGGCAAGGGAAGTCCTGACCCTTGGCACCTACTATTGGTACTGGATATGGAGAACAGTGAAGCTGGACTGCCAATAGTAAAACTGGCGTCCCGAAGAAGCGCCCTCTGATAGGCGAGTTTGGCTTCATCGAGATACGGTTGCCAGAGAAGGAATGAGTGTGAGCAGTGATCACATCGCTCCACGGTCTCCATCCAAGCCCTGCTGGCGGCTTCGGAGGTGCGGTTATCGTGTTGATCTCCCGGTTAGGAAGATCGATGGAGGGTTCAGCAGGATTAGCTACCAAGTTTTCATCCCTCTAATGGGCCAGAGCCCGAGCTTGGGGGGAGAAACAAAATCCTTTACCTTACCCTCCGGGATGTGATGTCTACCGGCCTGGGAGTAAAACTTCAGTGAGTGATGGTTCACCGGACCCAACAGCTACTATCAGGAGTGGTGAATGAAAATGAACCGCTATAGATCTCTCTGAAATAGAAAAAAGTTGTGGCCTGAAGCATCCATGGTCATAAAAACTCTAAAGAATTTTACGTAGATTATAAGTATATGCCGATACTTCGTAATGAAATATAGCTACTGAATCCGCTCTGTTCTTAGGCTACCTCCAACAACGCGATTGGTGCATTTTCCCGAAAATCGTAATTAATGTGAGGTGTAAGTAGAGCACCTATGCGCCCTGATTAATGAATGTTTTAGAAGGAAACTGTCGTCTCATTCAACTGTTCTGCACAGAAATGCAGTCTACAGTATTTTTTCAGTGCGTGTGGGCATGTGAGTTAGTCAGTCCTACATACAGCAAGCGGGTCTGCCCTTGGATTTCTATGTGTTGGCAATAAAGCGCTTGGTGCGTTTACTACTCGAAAATTTGATATGAAGCTTACTGTGTGTTTGCTTCTTCTTTCCTCTACGATTCCACCTCGGCCCATCTCAGGGCTAGTGCTAATTTTATTCTACTCTGTATTTATTTAACTTGACTGTGCGCTTGTCTAATATAAGAAATAGGTATTGCGACTGGACACTCTTTGTCAGTTGTAAGACATCTTGCATTGTTATTTGTGTAAGGCGAGACATTGATACTGTGTCTGTTTCTGTATAGTCTATTCCATATTGAGGCATTATTGTGTGATCTGGAGCTGCACTCTACCTTGATATGCATTCTGTTGGGGTATTTAATTTGTCAAATAAAAGTTCTAAGATACTATTGTTATTACATGGTTGCAGGATCATATTAACAAGTGAATATATACCGTAGTTCCCTAGGGTGAATAAGAGCGCCCAGCCTATGTTGCCTGGAGTGGCGCCCCAGGATGTCACTATTGGTACTTTAGTTATAACAAGGCCTTCATTGTCATTCTTTCGTGGCCCCTTTACTTCCTTCCACTTTCATACTCTTACTGATATTACTTCTTCCTCTTCTTCATCTTCTCTCCCGGCTAGCCATTCCAATGCGCTTTGAACTTTCATGAATGAATTTTATCAGTCTCTGATTAAAAATGCTCAAACTACAAATTTAATGATGAAAACTAGCTAGAACTGGGGAAATTTCCACAGAACAAGAGAAATATTCTCCAACTACTGATCACCCGCTTGCAGTAGTATGTAACTTAAAAAAAAAATCATTTTTCTTATTCCTTTGGGAGATCGTGTCTAGGGTGCCCTAATTTTCCCCTATCAAATACTGAAGGAACGTGTGGAAATTCCACAGAACAAAAGCATTGTTCGTAAATTAAGATGCACTAAGATCTGTATCATGTGTACAAAGGGTGAAGAATGTTCTCAGTCAGGCAGTGAATCTGCAACCTATGACATGCGACCAGTGGTAGCTAAAATTCGAACATGACTCGTCCTATTGATCCCTTCCAGCGTTGTACCCTAGTTTTCCCTATCTAATACGTTCTAAGTGCTACGGTCGTACAACCCACGCAACTGACTACATAATTTTAGCGTAGATACTAGCAGAACTATAGGTAATGTGTACCGCAGCAGACAAAAACCTTGTTTTTGTTAGGGGACCTAGCACGTTCCCCCGGCGCTGTGCGAGTGCTGGAGCGTAAATAAGTTTCATGAGCACGGCCATATACAACTGTGATGAATATCATTAAAGTCAAGTAGTTGGAGAGTTTGTAGATCGGGCAGAGAAAGCACCTTTCAGATTTTTCGGAAATGAAAAAGCTAACACATCCTCGTAGCACAATAGAAGATAATCGCAGTGAGGTAAGCTTAAAGGGGTACATGCCGGTCGGCCTCATCCCTTTCAGAATATATGGGTCTCATGAACTCAAGGGTTCCCTTGAGTGTATTTTCCATAGGGGCTGTTGCAGCTGGCCGCAGTTCCTGCAGATAAAATTTGTATAGTTAGGTAGGGCTTCATTCTTCCTCGTTTATTTTTCATGAGTTGGGCCGCCGTATATTAACTGGCTGCTCATTCCTAGGTGCTCTACTTGCTCTTGTGTCGGGGGCCACGGAAGGGACCCTTCGCACGAGTGTTTCTTTAATCCTTCCAGTTCTTTTCGTTTTCGTCCCTTGACTCTGTATCGCGTAGCTGAGCAAATTGGGCCAGCCATGCCGCTTCTCCATCTAAACTGAGAACCGGTGCAGAAATTAAAACGGTAATCGGAGGGCTAATACGCCTAGTGCAGTAATGTCATAGGTTTACTCTAAGGCGTTACTGCACTATTCTTATTAACTCTCCATTTCAGCTTCTGGGCGGTGCCGCGGCGGCCCCAAATTTAAATAGGGATGGTTTTTACATGTCCTTTGCGCCTCATTTTGCGCCCAGTAGTGGGTAGTTAGTAGACGAGATCTCACCTTGTGAGTTCCCCTTAAAATTCAAACTCTCCCCAGAATATGCTGAGAAAAATTGCATGACACTGCTTCGTGCTCGCTGTTGTGCTTAAACTTAGACTCTCAATTATAATATGCTTGTGTTTGTCGTTTCGGAAATGTGCTCAATCCATCAAAAAGGCATCTTGCCTTCTAAGAAACCTTTTTAACGTCCTCCTGCAACATGGGCTCCAAATACTCACACGTTAGTTCATGGATGAACTTACTGGAGCCTTCAGGGGCATATTCTGGTGGGCCCTTCCCTTCTCACGATATACATAGCTAGTTTTTATTAGCTACAGTATAAAGGCCTCACAAACCCAAGGGCTGTCCCGAGTGCCTTCTCTCCAGGGGATGTTGCAGCTGGCCGCGTCCCTGCTGGGAATGTTCGTTTGTTAGGTTAAGTAGGTTCTCCGTACTTCCCCTTCTGTTCCCCGAGGTGGGCCGTCGTATAGTGGTGAGTGACTCATCCCATGGGACTCCTATCTGCTCCCGTGTGGGGGTCACGAAAGGGACCCGCCGCACGAGTGTTTTCTTTCTCCAGGCTTTTTCTCCTTTCGTTTTTCTTCTCTTGGAGATGCATCGCGTCTGAATTCCATGCCTGTTGTTGCGCACTAAGCCAACTAAGATATTCCGGCAGGAATACCGAGATTAATTATTCCTTCTAGTGAAAGGCGTTATACATTATTGGGTTTCACTTTTGAATCGCCTCGCTGCGTGTAGGGTGGCAAAACACTGAATCTAAAAATATTAAAAAAACTAGAGCACTCTGAGAGCGCATACCTCCGCCAAGTGAGCCAACGGTAGCAAAAATTCAAATTGGCTCTGAATCCATAATTTTCTTTGCATTAACTCCAAAATCTAATCATTTGTGCCTTTTTATATTAATAGCAGCTTGTTCAATTTTTTTGAAGATCCATTTTTAACTTTTTGAGCTATACTGTTAACAAACGTTATGACAGATATGAGTCAGACATACAAACGAACCTACCGATCTGCACCAAAATTTGATCAACTGTGTCTTTTACCATGACTAACAACTCCTATCAATTTCATAAAGATCCATTCATTATTTTTTGAGTTATTGTGCTAACAAGCATCAAATTAGAAACTGTGACAAACGAACGAACGAACAAACGGACCATTACGAAAATTTGGTAATCTACTCTTTGTTATATAGCTACCTAACAACTCATGTTAATTTCATCAAAATCCATTCTTAACTTTTTGAGTTATGACATCAAGAAAAATAATGCAGACAAACAAACGGATGGACAAATCTTCACCAAAAGTTAATCATCTGTTCCTCCTAACATACCTAACAATCCCTGTAAATGTCATCCAAATCGGTTCATAACTTTTTGAGTTATCCTGGTGACAGACAGACAAAGAGACAAACACGACGAAAACACAACCTCCTTGGCGGAGGTAATGAAGTTACTGGATTAGGAGTCTGTACAGTAGTAGAAGTAATTGCATAGAATAGCAATATTTTAGGTACAGGCTGCGGCTGTTTCAGCAAGTTGTAAGCAAATTATTGACTTGGCTTGAGTAGCCCAAACGAGATTTAGTTTATTATTGATCGGAGCAGATTCTCTGCAATTTACACCTGTGTATATATATATATATATATATATGCCTGGAATGCTTTTCACCAGTTTCGTCAAGTAGCACTATTTTTCTTGTCCTACATATAGGACGCTAAACATATATGTGATGAGAAGAACAGTGACACACTTGATGAACGTCTTAGTTTATAAATACACGTTGGGCGGGACTGCACTGAATGCTATCAAATTAGCAGAAACCATTCTTTGCTCGTCATTGTCTCCCAATTTTCACAGTGTGAAGAAGCAAATTCCACTTACAACTCTCGAGGTAAAGCAAGACCTATTGTTGTACGTAGAAGACTTAGTTCCTACATGGAAGTATCCTTTGTGCTGATAAATGATTCTGTAGCCCAAACTCCACAGAATCGGGCTAAGTAGCATACCGTTAGAAGCACCAAGCTGCTGAGGATACAGTTCTCCGTCCCCCTGAAGTCTCTTCCTTTTGCTGTTATGGACCGTCGTCAGATCAAAGAAGAACAGACTGATGATAATCACATATATGTTAAAGAAGAGCCTATCGACTGGATACCTGATGAGCTGGTAAGAATGTCCATGCCTTCTTATTGCTCAGAAATTAGTCGCTTTGGGGGGGGGGGTTTGATGACAGATTTTACGATCCTTGTGACACTGAATGTACTTTAGGGCCCGCCGACACTTGGAAGAATGTTTTTTATTCAGAGTCGTAAGTCTTGAGGTGTGTCGCAATCAGCATTTGTGGGTTACCGGTGACCCAGCCAGTCGCAATCATAGCTCAAGTACCTCTGCCATTAGCTACGCCTTCGGAACGTCTCTCTTTCGTGCCCACTTTGCTTCTTTCCCGATTTCATACTCCTGCTTGCCCATGCTTTATTCTGTTCTTCCTCTTCTTTCCCGACGTGCTGTTTTCATGCGCATTGATCCTGCGTGGGAACACCGTCGTGCATGGGTACCCTGTTTTTATCAACATATTATATATCCCTTGCTCTTTCCTCCATGATATCGTTCCATTCGGAAACGGAGGCTTAAACTTTTTGACTATAACTAATTGTCTTGAGACATTACTTTACCTGAAAAATGTTAGCTATGGATTTCGAAGCTTATACATATAATTCAAAGTATATTGCCAAGATGATTCTACAGTGATGATTGATGAAGTTTCATGAGTTGAATTTGAACCCAATAGGCTTGATGTCTGGGACTGCAGGCAGGCGCGTTGAATTCGACCCGTGCAATCGAGTTTTAAGGTGTTGAGCCATAAAAAATTACCTTTGAGACACTGACGACTCAGATTGAGTAAAATGGAGTTCTTAGCCATCTGACATAATTTTTCTTTCAATAACTCTGACAATTCAAAATGGAAAAACTAAAGCTCTTGTTGACAGTACCGGATGAGTCAAGTCTTGTATAGTGAGCTTAACTTAACCATTCGATTACACCATTCATCGTGGTATTGCTTTGTGTATTTAACTTATTACCTCCGCCAAGGAGGTTATGTTTTCGTCGTGTTTGTCTTTCTGTCTGTCTGTCACCAAGATAACTCAAAAAGTTATGAACCGATTTGGATGAAATTTACAGGGATTGTTAGGTATGTTAGGAGGAACAGATGATTACTTTTTGGTGAAGATATGTCCATCCGTTTGTTTGTTTTGTTTGTCTGCGTCATTTTTCTCGATGCCATAACTCAAAAAGTTACAGATGGATTTTGATGAAATTAACATGAGTTGTTAGGTATATAACAAAGAGTAGATGACCAAATTTTGGTAATGGCCCGTTTGTTAGTTCGTTTGTCACGGTTTTTAATTTTCTGCTTGTTAGCACAATAACTCAAAAAATAACGAATGGATCTTTATGAAATTTAAAGCAGTTGTTAGTAATGGTAACAGACATAAATGATCAAATTTTGGTGTTGATCGGTTGGTTCGTTTGTATGTTTGACTCATATTTGTCAAAACGTTTGTTAACAGTATAACTCAAAAAGTTATGAACGGATCTTCAAAAAAATTGAACAAGCTGTTATTCATATAAAAAGGCACAAATGATTAGATTTTGGAGTTAATGCAAAGAAAATTATAGTTTCAGAGCCAATTAGAATTTTTGCTACCGTTGGCTCACTTGGCGGAGGTATGCGCTCTCAGAGTGCTCTAGTTGTATCTGTAATCATCTTCAGTTTACATTGACTACTGTTAATGATATTCATTCAGCTAATCTTTCATATTGAGTGGCTAACGTTAATAGCGCTCAGTATACATATAACTTACGACACTAATATTCGTAAACTCGTTTGCAAAAAGATAGAAGGAGGGCTAGGAAGCGAAGAACGTTAATAGTGCTCAGTATACATATAAATTAAGAACTGACATTTGTTAACTCGTTTGCAGGAAGATAGAAGGAGGGCTAGGAAACGGAGAAGAACCCAGGCACCTCACGGTGGCGACAGACTAGCAGCAGAATCCTCTAGTGAGACCGCAGCTATCTCTTCAGCCGTCCAGACTTTGTTGGACGATCTTGAGTCCTCACCCGAGCTGAACCCCTCGTCATATAGCAGGCTCCCCATTAATGTTGGGATGCTCATCACATTGGTTAAGGCGGTGCCAGCTATCTGGGATGCATCTCATCCGAAGCACTCAGACCGAGTGTACATCAGCCACAAGTGGTTATTGATTTCAGATGCTTTGGGCGTCGAAGGTAAGTTGAGTAATCTAGCGTTCGTCTGAATTTTGGTTATTAGTTGCTGAGTTAAGTAACACCGTACAACCTACTGCACTGGAAGCAGCACGTAATGGTGCTCAGTAACCTGTCTAGCAAACTAAATCATACGCTAAACCCCAGGGGAACCCTGTAGGTTACCTTAGCCATTAGCTAGGCCTCCCGGGCGTCTGTCTTTCGTGCCCGCTTTCTTCCTTTCCATCTCATGCTCCTACTGAACTTTCTTCCACCTGTTCTTCCTCCTCTTTCCCGACTTGCTGTCCTCATGCACGTTTTCCTGTGTGGGTGTCTATCGTCATACTATATGTCTCTTCTTTCTTCCCCTGTGATGCCACCTTTGTTGTGGAAACAGGGACCTGAAATTCTGAATATAATAATCATAACAAAAATAACCATATCCTTGACAAATGTTCTGTCATGACATTTGACCTGTTGAAAGAAAATAAGCCATAAATTTGTAATTTCAGTACTTGCTTTGATTTGCTTCTTTAGTGCTTTCTTCCAATTTCATACAACTACTAATGTTCCCTTCCTGTTCTTCCCCGCCTTGCTGTCTCTTTGCCTGTTTTTTTGATCCTGTGTGAAAATACCCTAGTGCATGGGTTTCACGGTTAGAATGACATACTGTATGTACCTCTTTCTTCAATGTTAGATCGTTTTTTCTTGTAGAAATTTAGGCTCAAAGTACTCAATCCAATATAATAAAATGCTTTATGTATTTATATATTCCGTATATATACATTTCGTCTCCGCATCTTAATGAAACAAGCGAAAAATTGGCCAGGTTGTTGATTGTGTAATTAAGTTGCGTTTTCATAAAGATCGATTGCCAGGTTCCAGAAGATGGCAAAAGTGGGATCCTTCTCCCTTTATCTCAATGCACATCTGGCTTGAAACACTTCTTGGAATCGAAACAATATATGTGCAGCTTCAGAGGGTCTGATTTTATAACTTTCGCTTAGGTCACAACGTGTAAATTCGGCAGTTGAACAGCAAACCACTCACGAAGTGATGATTTCTCACAGGCAGTATAAAATTAATTCTTCAAACTGTCTCTCTTACAGGCAGTTTTCGCTTTACAGGCTAAAATTTCAGCACCTCAATGAAACAGATATTTGAGTGGGAAAGACAGTATCATAGCTACGGTGAACGCACCGTGCATTTAAGCTGATTAGAGTTGCATTCAAATTTATTGCATTGTTTTACTCAAGATTTTACTTAAGCCTCTCGGTGGAAGACGCACGTGTAAGAAGGAGACTGGATAGGGAACATAAAAGAAGAACGAGACTTCTACAGTCTCGAGAACAAAGACGTGCTACCAATGGAGAGAGATGACGTCTCTATGCTACACAGTATCAAGAAAGACTTGGAAGCACTATGGTTATGAAAGGGAATAATAGCTGCTGATAAGCGTAAGCAGGGAAATGGTAGAAAGGGCAAGTCAGAGAAGAGAAGACCCCAAGATGAGAGCATGCAAAGGATCAGTGGGGAAAATGCTACGAATCGGAGGAGCGAAGATTCCGGACCGGCCTATATTAAGCAAACATATCGATTACTGCAGGATTTTTTCCACTCACAGGTCCGCTAGTTTATCACACATTAGCTTGGCCTGTCGTTTGTGCTTCTATTGCTTGTTTTCCTTTTCACGCTCTTACTGATGCTTTGTTCTGTTCTTCTTCTTCTTTTTCAATTGCTGTTTCTATGCGCGCTGATGCCCTCAGGGGCATATTGTCGCGGGATCTTTCTCTGCCACAATATGTTTGGGCATCACGCACCCAAGGGTCCCGAGTGCCTTCTCCGCAGGGAATGTTGCATCTGGCCACAGTTCCTGCTGACGAGGTTAGTTTTGTAAAGTTAGGTAGGTTCTCTGTTTTTCTCTTTCTGTTCCTCGAGGTGGGTTGTTGATTGAGACAGCCGACCTAATTCGTGGGACTTCTCTACTCTCTCCCGCGTGGAAGGCCTCGAATGGGGCCGTCCGCCTGAGTGTCTTTCTCTATTCTTTGCGCCTTTTTCCCGCCAGTAGTAGCGCACTGAGCCAATCCAGATTTTCCGGCAGGAATGCCGAGATAAAATATTCCTTTTGAGCTATGTAGAAAGACCGAGTGTGCACCGTATGGATTACTCATCGAGTGAATACGGTGGTAAAACTATGATTATAATAATAATGCGCGCTGGTTGTATAGGAACACCTTTGTGCATGGTAGCCACATTATTATCGACAGACTGTACTATGTGCCTTGTTCCTATCCCAACTTTGCTTTGTGGAGAAACTGAGGCTTTAATCGATCACTACATATATCGGAGCCAGTATTGATACTTTCTTTGAGGTATTTCTATCTTTTGCATGAACTGCGATCTCTGCCCATTTTTAGAGATAACTAGGTTGCTGAACATTACACGCATTGTGCACCTATAATATAATCAGGAGACATAGGATGGGCCATAAGCCATAGCGTTAAGTTTAGGTTCGTCCATCCTATGCTATGAGGCCAGGCAACCCCAAGGAGCTCGTGCAGGTAACCTCAGCCATTAGCTAGGCGTTCGGGACGTCTGTCTTCAGTGCCTACTTTACTTCTTTCCCGATTTCATACTCCTACTTGCTCATGCTTTATTCTGCTCCTCTTCTTTCCCGACTTGTTCCCATGCGCGTTGATCTTGTGTGGCAACACCTTCGTGCATGGGTTCCCCTTTTCTATCGGCATTCTATAAATATGTTCCTTGCTGTTTCCTCTGTAGTATCGTTCTGCTCGAAAACGGAGATTTAAACTTCCTGACTATAACTATACCTAATATTATAATAGTATTAGCTCCCTCGGTGTCGGTAGCTGTTTTTAAACATTAAAACTTGGTTGTAGCCGATACATTCTAACTGAATATTGATCAGATTTCCGAGCTTTGACCTGCTTCATCGTATAGCCGGCAGCCATGTTCCTTTGTCGTCAGTTTAACGTAACGTGTCAACATTGCAACCAATGCAACATTTCTCATGTTCAGCTACCGATTACTGCAGTAACTACCAGGCCATACCTGCTTGAGTTATATGATGTTTGCACAGGCATTCCCGTGTTCGGTAGTGCAGGGTAAATAAAATGAACAGTAAGACTTTTTCGCATTTAATTTGATATGGAATAACACTTCACCGATCATACGTTATTGCTACAGTATTAACGGTGCGTATCATCTCGAGCAAGGGCAAAAACAGGTGACAAAAGTTAGCCCCCCCCCCAGAGGCCATAGGCCGTAAGAGTCAAATTAATTGGGTTCGCCTACCGATATTCCATACTATGGAGAGCTGTGTTGACAGGGGGTGGGGTGCTTTTGTGGTTGCCTTTGCCTCGCCTAGGCCTTCGGGACGTCTTTCGTTCGTGCCTACTTTTACTTCCTTTCAGTGTCATATTTCTACTAAAAATACTTTCCTTTGTTCTACATCTTCTTTCCCAACATGCTGCACCAATGTTCGTTGAGCCTGTGTGGGAACACTATCATGCATGGCTTTCACTTTCATGTTGATCGTACTAGCGTATTTCCGTTTACCTCTGTTTTACCACGTAATATGTGCTGGTTAGGGAGACTTCACCTCTAGCAGCGGCCATAATATACGGGACGGAAACAACACAGAGATAACCGCTATACGAACAACACCATATTGATACCTATTACGAAACCCTAAAAAAATAGCGAGACTTCATCAGCTAAGTTAACTTGATCTCTGTAAGAAGTTCTTGTTTTTGAAGACAGATCGCCGTTGCACCGTGCACTCATCGACTACGGCGAGAAAACCCTCAAAATATACTAGCACCGACATAAATCAATTTATTGTTTAGAAGGTAATGAATGAATCGTAACGAAATTTTCACCAAATAAACACTAGATTATTAGGCATAAATTAATTACAAAGTTACAAGATTTTTTATTTTGATTCCCGGTAAAATTATGCTCCAACCCTCAATGAGCTATTTCCATGTCCAATATAATAAAAACCGAGATGTATCTATCTGTTAGTTTATTTCTTTGGTTATTTATCTGTTTATTCATCCATTTTCTCTCACGCTTTAACAAAACAGGCGAAAATTACTCCAGGTCGGAGGCTGCCCGTGGTCATCCTGTTAAGCACCATTGCAACTGATCGCTAGAAAATAGGCCAGGTTGCAGATGATGGAAAACGCATCTTGTTCGGCGACAGTTGAAATTCAAACAATGAATATATTGAAGGCTTAGTCTGGATTGTACGAATATAACCTTTTCCATGTATCGAATCTATGACAAAGTATAAGGCCACCTTATATTTAAATGCACCATTAGCACTCTCGTGCATCTTGATTCTTAGTTTCTTCCCATTGATATTTCGTTGCATCAGCTATTCTGCAAACTTTGATACAATCGTCGATGAAATAGCTTTCAATAACCAAAAACTGTTAGACAAAATGGTATCCTAGCGTATCCTTTATACCAAATCGAATAAATTATTTTGAGTGTTGCTGACCTGCCTGCAAAAGTAATTGAATTTTTCCATGTCAGAGAAGTAAAATTAGAGTGTCGATGCTTAATTATTATGAAGCCATGAACCCTCATCTACGTGATCAATAAAGTTGGCGATTGTATGAAGGAAAGCAGGATCAACACTAATTTTTCGCTGTCATTTTTGACAGCGTGAGCACTCTAGTTATGTTAGAATAACTGCATTACCTCATAGAGGACTGGAACCTAAGTCCTGGCCTTTTTCTGTGAATGGGCCTGGTAGTCCGTCTACTGCCAGCTATGTAATCCATAACTATTTTTCCCAAAAAAAATATTATGCAATGATACGAAGGAATCCAGACCTTGCCAATAGTTGAGGAACTTGACGAAAATTCGTTGAGGTAGGTAATTCATTTTCAGCTCACTAGAGCAAGGCAAAATTAAAGGTGGTATCCTAATATAATAAAACGCTTCATGTATTTTTTTTTGTGTCTGCTTCTTAAGGAAATAAGCGTAATAAAGGCAAGGTTGCAAATTTCGTAATTAACTCGCGTTTTCATGAAGATCAATGACCAGGCTGCAGAAGATGGCAAAAGTGGGATCCGTATCCCTTTACCTGAACGCACTTCTTGCTTGAAACACTTCTTGAAATCGAAACAGAGATATTTGTATCTATTTTATATATTATTATAACTTGTTTCTTTCAGGTCACGTCGTATAATTTCAGTTGCTCATCAACGGAGCTCTCAAGAAGGGATTTTCTTTCACGAGCAGTAGAAAATTATTTTTTCTTGCTAGCTGTGTTTCTTTGACGAAGCACTTCAATGAAGCAGATAATGTATTTCAGTTTGGCGCTATCATGGCTACGGTGCGCGCGCATTGCATACGAGCTAACTGTTGATGCATTCAAGTGTATTCCTGTGTTTTAATCAAGATTTTACTTCCGCCTGTTAATATAGAAAAAGCAGAACAGAGAAAAGAGAACTTAAAGAGGAGACTACGTCAAATTATCAATGAAGAAGCAACTCGGAGAAGCGAAAATTCCGCACTGGCCTTTATTAAGCAAATATATAGATTACTGTGTGAATATCTTCACGCGCCAGTCCATTAGTTCATACATAATTGGAACCAGTTTTAATGCTAGCAATGTAGCGACTCCCACACGCAAAACACTCTTGCAGAAAAAAACTCAATACTGTATTGCTAAATATCAAAGGTTCGCCCATCCTATGTTATGGGGAGTAGCGCCCCCAGGAGGTTTGTGTATGTTACCTGAGCCATTAACTAGGCCTTCGGGACGGCTGTCTTTCATGCCCACTTTGCTTCCTTCCCATCTTTTACTCTTACTGATCTTTCTTCAATCTGTTCTTACTCTTCTTTCCCGACTTGCTGTTCCCATCCGCGTTGATCCTGTGTGGGAACACCCTCGTGCATGGATTCCACGTATCTATCGTCATACTATGTGTCCCTTGCTTCTTCCTCTGTTAGATTGCCGCTGCTGTGGAGACGGAGACTTAAACTACTCAATATAATAATAGTGCTAAACATCAAGAAACAAGTCAGTTTCAGAAATTGCTGATATTGTCCGTGGGTCTGGAAGCGTCATTCATCGCGTAATAGGTACGTAGAAGAACACAGATAAGACGTTAGATAAATACCAAAACCCGTTGACCAAACAAAGCCATCTCAAAGGGAAACTTGCAATGATTGTTAGAATGTCTGCAAAGTACTTTTTCGAAACTGCTTCATCTATTTCCCAGAAATTGAGGGAAGAGACGGGGAAATAGCAACTCAAGGAAAGCCGTTCTCCCAGATTACGAAATGTTTGATAGCCAGGTCTGAATACCTTCGTATATTTTTATTCTTAATTTTGTGGGAAAACTATTATATAAACCACTCCAAATAATACGCTTGCGGCCGGATATTTTGGCCCGATATCCGTACTCCCTTGCCTTTTCATCTTAAGCTGATGATGCTTTGTTTTGCTCTCCTTTTTCTATCTTGTAGTTCACAGATGCATTGGTCTAGTGTGGGAACACCTTAGCGTGTGGGTTCCACGCTTCTATTTTTTTCATTTCTCTCTTGAAACGCCGTTGCTGTCTTAGATGACTTGGTCTAACAGCCGTAAAGATCTTAGTCCAAGTGCCCCCGATCGCTGCAACGGCTTCTCATAGCGGAGTAGCGAATGATACGCATCAAGCCGACAGAAAACGTACAGCTCAGGCATGTGGGTGTCCTACATTGGAACAACATGTATGGGAGTTGGAAGTCAGGAAGAAGAAGACTTCCGCGCAGCCTAGCTAATGCTTAGTAAAATGTGTGGTCCCCAGGTGCTGCAACTCCTGATAAACTAATCTAACCTAACCCTTAGTCCCCTGCAGGCTATGAAAGTAAACTCCTGATTAAAAGCTTAAGAGCACATGAAAATGTAAAAAATAACATTTTCGTGTTGAACTCCGACTATGAATCAGTAATTCCTACAGTCAAAAGGTGAGAAAGACGAAAAATACCTGCTGTAACAATTTATTAAGAAATGTACATTTTTGTAAAATAATGAATTTTTCAGTTGATCAAAATCATGACCACAAAAAAAACATAGTTAACCTTTCGACAAGGACGTAGAGGTGAGCAGAGTTTGAACCTAGTAATGAGTACTGCCTCAATTGTTGTTGATAACCTCAAAAAAATCTTTGTGGCATACTAAAAATTAGGGAAGGAGGAATGTTGTCCTAGCTCCTAAAAATGGCATCACGAAGTTCATTTACTGTATTTCCGTAAATATCTCTCATCATCTATCCCCAAAGATCTTTTATTGGGTTCAAGTTTGGTAAAAATGCTATATGACGTAAAACAGGGACATTTATCTGAGAGTCATACTCTGGCGGGCAGTATAGACTGCTGCATTATCTTGCTGGAAAACCATTAATCACACAAATGAGGGCCTGCTGTGGACAAAAGTTCTTATTGTAACATGCCGACATAACCAGCAGCTGTTTGACGACCCGGTACTTCCTGAAGCTTCATTGCTCCTCTATTGGAAAAGGCACCCTTCCACTATAGCGGGGCCTCTACCACTATGACGCTCGAAAAACATTTTAGGAGGCATCTCTCTGCCATGCCAGTACCGTTGAAAACCGTCAGGGTCATCCAAATTGAACTTTTCCATTTGAAAAAACAACTTTTGGCCAATTTGTAATGTCATATGGTTAGTGCTCTTGAGCAAACTGTTCACGCAGGACAAACCGAGGACGTTCCAGACCATTTTTTTTTTTTTTTTTTGTTCTTCATGCCCCTTTTTGTCGTCGCCTAATGGTTATTGAACTGCAATCAGCATCTGCGAGTGCCTTGTGATTCGCCGGGAACACCGTTCTCGGGACCTTGAGAAAGAACCCATTTAATTCTTCTACTGAATGCAGGGGAAATTTTTGTCACTAGATTTTGCTGTTCCGTAACTCTCAGGGTCCTTTAGGAAGTTGCAAATCACAGTTTTACTGCGTTGAAGCTCGGCTGCGGTTGTACGCTGAGATAAACGTTGCTTATGCAGTTCTACAATTCAACCACATTCTAATTCGAAAGTTTACTTGCTTGGGGCATAGTGACTTCTTCTCACTGTCAGTGCAAACTACCTGTAACAGATCCAGAACGCCGGGAATTACCCTAGAACTAAACCGCTATTACGCTGGGCTTATAATTTTGATCAACTGAAAATCTCATTTTACAAATATGTACATTTTCTAATAAATTGGTACAGCAGGTATTTTTTGTCTTTCTCACCTTTTACCTCTAGAAAACTGATCCTTAGTTAAAGCAGTGTATTTATGACTAAAAATGTTATTTTTACTTTTTCAAGTGATCTGACTCTGTTGAACAAGAGTTTATAAACGGCCAAAAACGCCCATTCCCGGAAAAAATTTCAAGTCTGTCCTCTCTCCATTCCGAGCAATAATTTTTGCAATTGAAGGTAAAATACTAAAGTCCGTGATAAATTAGAAAAAATCATCCTTACATTGAAAAATTCTTGAGGTAAATATCATTAATTGATGAAATTCTTGAGGTAAATATCATTAATTGATGAAGTTAATCTTAACCCTTAAAGGTATTCGTTTTTCTCATACCTTCCAAGCAGGATCTCGTCACGGAGGTTGAATGCCTTTATGGATTAAAGTAGTAATCTTCACGATACACAATAGGCGAGTTCGGGCAAGCTATTATTATAATATTCAAGGTATTCTGGCACTATTAGATACGAAGACTATGCCGGGTGATTTAGAATTCTTTGAACAAATGAAACTACAGTATAGGTTCCTTACAATAAAAGAAGCATATTTTACTCTATCGATACATGTCCGAAAAAATGTCTTATTTAATAGTTACGTTGAGCTAAAGTTTTTGAAGTAGCTACAGGAAACAGAGGTCGAGTTTCTATTTTAAAATCTGCTAGTGTTGTACCTATTTTGTACGATCATTCACTGCAGAGTTGAGTGTTCAATGTAAACAAATGGCCGGAGTGCATCTCTATCTTTGCTGTACTGAGCAGTAGTCCACCGGTTAACTGAATCGACTTCCATACTTTAATTTAACATAACTTTTAAAATGAACATTTTCGGACAGACGTCAATGGAGTAAAATCTGCATATTTTATTGAATGGAACCTATAATTTCATTTTGTTCAAAGAATTCAGAATCACCGGGTATAAGAGCGATCCAATGTTGTTCAATAGTGTAGAAGTTTGGTCAAACTCCTACGAGTTCTATTAAAATAATCTCGCCCTAGTGCACCATGTCTGATTCGTAGACGTCAAACAGGAGACCACAGCTTTTGGGACGAGAGCGCATCTAGGCACAGGGCTGACGCCTGCGGAAGTCCAGGTCATACCGCCTCGAAATTCAGATGCCAACGGCAGAGACGAGCCTCTCGTAGTTAATATCTGGAAAATAAAGTTTGTGGGAACAAAATTTTAAAAACAGACAACATTATTAATATTGTGTGTTTCAGAAATGCATGGAAATACAACACCTGGTGTAGATTATGTAGCTACTTCATCATCTCGTCGGTCAGTTTAATTGGGCCTGTGTGTATTCTGTTCCAGAAGCAGCAGTGAGGAGAAAATACAAGATCTTGAGAGATCAGTTCCGGCTGGAACTGAAGAAAACGTCTCCAGGAGCGTCTGGCGACCAGGAAGAATTTACCAGCAAATGGCCATTTTTTAAAATGATGTTTTTCCTGAAAGAGCACACGTCGACCGGCAAAGTTGCCGGCAAATCAGGAAAAAAGACAACACAGCGAATACTCGACCGTGACGCTTCTGCGGGCAAATCAACAGAAAATATTCTGCAACATTTGCTCGACGGTGACGCTCCTGCCGGCAAATCAACAGAGAAGACAACGCAGGAATTACTCGACCGTGACGCTCCTGCCGGCAAATCAACAGAGAAGACAACGCAGGAATTACTCGACCGTGACGCTCCTACCGGCAAATCAACAGAGAAGACAACGTACGAATTGCGCGACCGTGACGCTCCTGCCGGCAAATCAACAGAGAAGACAACGTACGAATTGCGCGACCGTGACGCTTCTGCCGGCAAATCAACAGAAAAGAAAACGTACGACAGCGACGTTCCCGACATGGCCGTTACCTCTTCATCGCTGCAGGAAGTGACTTGCAACGAGGCGCCAAGGGAAGCCTGTATTGCCCAGGCGGTGGAGAAGCTAGCGAGACCTCCTGCCAAGCTACAGAAAACGAAGGAGTCCATACAAGAGCAATTCTTGCAGTTAGAACGAGAGAAACTAAACCTCTTGAGGAAAGACTATATAAACGAGCAAGACGACGCTCGACAGTTTTTGCTTAGTCTACTCCCGTACATGAAAAAACTACCTGGCAAAAAACAAAGCCTTTTCAAATTGAAAGTCCATGAATTGTTGCACAGATTTTTGTACTCGGATGAGGAGTAAAAGATTATGTGTTTTCGCTGCATTGACAAGGAATGTTAGGTAAAGCGAAGTTTTAATGACGTTTGAGGTACGCACCCATTTCACGTAGTGTTATCATGCAGAACTGTGCATTGATGAAGCTGCAATCAACCAGAAGTCTTGTTTTATATTAAGAGTTGAAAAAAGTTGAACTGTGCGCGAAGGTACTAGTTTTGTAAGGGGTGCCTGATGTCCCATTCCAAAAAAAGTGCATCTAACCCCTTTCCTCACCATATATATATACAGGGTGTTGGAAAATTCAGTGTAAATATTTTAACCACAAGTAAAGTCATCAGAGCCGTAACCTGCGGTGTAATTTTTAGGCAAAATTCAGCTTTAAAAAAAAAAATGTGGCCTGGGCGTCATCAAGCCGCCGCCATTGTCCGGCCACCGGACGCCGCTTTGTTTGTATGAGCTGGCTTTGGGTTTGGGGCTCTGGGTAGCCCCTAATTTAGAGGAAATGTCACTCTAAAGGCGGATGAAACCTTCTTGGTCCAACGGCATCCATGAGAGAAGATGAACAGGCTGGTGCCATAGCTGGGTACTTAGTCTTCCGCAGTCTGCTCCTCCCTTCCCTCGGGTAGTACCACCTGATGCTCTACTCCTTTCCTTTCTCTTCTTCCTCTTTTCGGCCAAATCCCGTACTGGTGATGGCCGCTTTCGTTGCTATCACGACTGTCGATTTGCTTTCTTGTAATTTTCTTGATGATTTCCTTTGCTTATGGCGTATGTTTATTTATTGTTCTTTGCGTGATTGATAACTAGGTATCCGGATGTGGAAGAGAACCCCGGTCCTCGTGGTTTTGGGTCTCGTTCCTGCCGGATCTTGTGCACTAATGTTCAGGGTTTATATGGTAATTTGGCTGAACTAACTGTAGTCTCTTCCAATTATATATGACGTGCTATGTTCGGAGACGCTCGTCTCAAGCCATCGCCATGTTTCTGAGCTGATGATCCCGAACTTTGAAAAGCCGGTTCTGCGGTTGCGAGACTCTTGCCCTGGATTTGGGGGTTTGGCTGCTCACGTTCGAAAGGGTGTTGTGTCTAGGCAGAGTGAATATGAGTGTCCATGCTGCGAGATTATGGTGCTTCGAGTCTGTGGCTCATTCAGGAACTTTTATTTATTCTCAGTGTTTCGCAGCTCGTCTGCTGATGATGGAGTCTTTGATTGTCTCCTGGATGCAACGGCTAGAATTCAGTCGTCGGATAGGCGTTCTACTTTTGCCTTTATGGGTGACTTTAACTGTCACCATGTGGAATGGTTAGGCTCTGGGAGAACTGATTGCCATGGTCATGCCGCCTTCGATTTCGCGAGTACCTCTAGCTGTGAGCAATTGGTTGAAGGTCCTACCCATTTGTTAGGAGGTGTTCTTGACCTACCGATGACTGACGTTTCTGATCTGGTTGGAGTCTCAGTGGTGTCTCCCATTGGTTCCTCGGACGATGGTGCTCTATCTGCGACGCTGCAGGTTCGTCAGCGGGTCCCCAGAGTCACTGTTAGGCGTGAAATATTTTTGAAGTCCAGAGTGAATTGGGATGCCGTCTCTGGTGCCATCCTTGGGGTGTTGTGAGAGAGTCTACTGATCCTGGGTCTACTTTGGATCGGCTTCTCTCTGACGGACCAAAAATAACGAAAATAAAATGTTCTCCCTAGAGTAAAAGATTGCCCGAACATGATGTATGTAAATTTCACCACGCTGAATAACTCTAGTACAACTTGTGTTTTATCCAAAATCTTCATCAAACGCAGAAAAAACACTTACCGCAGCACTGACGTTCGTCTTGCCATGATTATCTGGTGCAGTGACAGGGCAACATGCGGGTGCGCGTCAATACTGGCAAACTTCTACCAGTTTTCCTCCACGCAAAGGCACTTAATCTGATTATTGTTTGGCATGCATTACATTGTTTGAAAGGTTTTGAAATAGGCTTTCATCGTAAGAATTTCATTTTTCACCAGTGCGGCTATTAATTCAATAATTAATAATTTTTTTTCAAACATGCCCTGTGCGCCTGGACCATAAGAAGGTTTACTTTACTGCCAATTTTTGTCAAAATCATTTGAAAGTTTAATTTTTATGGCGAACATTGTCTTTTTGAATAAAAATTAAAAACTGTAACTTTTTCAAAAAGCTGAATTTTGCAAAAAAAAAAATAAATATATATATATATACACCACAGGGTATGGCTATGGTGACTTTACTTTGTTGTTTAAATATTGTACTGAATTTCCCAACACCCTGTATATATATTATTAGGCTACCGTTATATTTCTTTCTTGATCGTACTACATGTACTGCTTGCCTTTCTTCGGCAAAATGCGAAGCATCTAATTTTTTAGGTAAAGAGGTAAGTGCAGGTCATTTCGGGGCTGCGAAGTGGCCAACCTCTCCTTCGTGTTAGGCGACGTTCAGCGAAATGAGTCCCGTTAAGAGAAAAAGAGACCAGATAGCTGCTGGTGGCCGACACAAGGTTCAAAACTGGAAGCCAGTTTTGAGTGTCCAGTTTTGAAATCTGCACCAGTGAGGTATCGCTCGCCAGTTACTCTGGATCCCTAAATTATATAGTACATTCTTTTCTCATCTCTGCTCTATTTGTTCTAACTTCACTATGCACAACGCGGTTCAGTATCTGATTCTTATTATATTTGTTAATATGAAGTGGCAGTCTGGCGACTTTTTTGAATGTGTAGCAATTACCATAGCTATTCGTGCGTTTTCGATTGTATTTCATACGTGTTTAATTCGTACTTAAAGAGTACTTGCGCTGAGCTCCCTAAGCTGCAGCAGCTTTGTGTCCTTCATCCCGTTGCAGACGACAAGTCCTGGTCCTTTGTTTCAGTTTCACAGCTTGCGAATGCTTTTGTGAGACTATGAACTGTGCGTCTTGAGAAAGAATTACTCAAATATTGGCTGACTAGCGGGGCCCGTGGAAATTTCACAATTAATGTTTTCACTACCTTAGAAGCGCTGCCTCTCGTCAAACCAACCGCCCCGTTTAAACTATGACATCCCCCCGCTTAACCCTGTCCATCGTTACGCAGTCCGTCTACCTTGCACCTCGTCTAGCCTATCTTAGTATTTTGATTTCACCTGGGAATCTCACGATTGGTCTGCGAAGAAAAAATTCGCACTTGTGTCTGAGACCTTTTGCACGCTTTTCTAAGCCCTGTTTCTCAAAGTTTATAGGTAATTTAGTCCTTCGTCTTCTTACAAGTTTCAATTTTGTTGACTTCTTTTTTATCGACCTATTACGGGCGCGTTGATGTTGATTAATAGCCCATCTATTTTCTGCTTTGTTAAAAGCCTATTTCATCAGCCACAGCAGTGTAACTCTCTTGTATTTCCTTAGGCGTCGCACAGACGCTTCTGGAAATATTGTAGAGTCGAGAGGACCAACACTACCCGCTATGTTCTCCCGCACCGAATCCTATCTATACATCTGTCAGTGTCCCTATTCATTAACAATGTTATCCGCATAGTGAACATAACATGGCGTGAAAAAATGAAAAGTGATAGATATGGCACGGGTGGACTGATCTTCATATTTTGGCTTCAAAACTGACTAAACTTTTTTCAAGAAACGAAAAGAAGACGGCTATGGTTGAACTTCTTTCCAGCGAATATCAGTACTTCTTGCAAGTTGAATTTCTTCCCTATCTAATATTTAAAAACGTAGCGTATGGACGCATAGACAAACAGACGGATAGAGCTTGGGTAACAACTCCGTGAGGAGTGCACTTTTTCGCTATCCAAACAGACGCAGCAGCGCGTTCTATAGCTGAAATTAGAAAATATATGACAAAAGACAATCGTCTATATAGGAATTTGTAGTTCGCCCATTGCAATATGTCTCAGTTGAAGTTTGTTTTCATCGAAGCACTAGCAAGGCAGTTGCTAACAATATATATGCGGGTCTCATTTCCATTTTAACGTTTAGTTTGTAAGTGACGAGACAAATTCTTGAATTATATTAGAGCGGGGGCGGAACTTTTTGACTGCCCTCCGTGATAAACTTGTCAAGAAAACAGACTCATTGTTATAGGTACTAGCAACTGAAGGTCTTCGCTCAGTAAAGAGCAATTGAATACCAGATTAAACACCAGCAATATTCATCTGTCCATATTCTGTTACGCTGGAATAAAGCAGGTGACAACTAGGCCTAGTACTTCCTAATTTTTCGATCGTCATACTCCTACTGATGATGGCACAAGGGTCCCAAGTGCTTTATCGGCAGGGGATGTTGCAACTGGCCGCAGTTCTTGCTTAGGTTAGTTTGTAAGGTAGGTTCTCCATAGCTATTTCCCTTTCTGTTCCGCGAGGTGGGCTGTCAATCGAGATAGCCGACCTCGTCTGCGGAACGCCTCTACTCTCTCTCTCGTATGGAAGGTCACGAAAAGGGTCATCTACTGGAATGTCTATTTCTGTCTTTTTGCGCCTTTTTTTCCTCAGCTTACAGTAGCGCACGTGGCCGACTCGAGACAAATAATGTAGGGTATCGTTGAGCCCTTGCTCGTCCGTGGCGGGGTACGCTGCACAGTGACCGCACCGAGCCTCACTGCTTGGATCACACTTTACTGGGGGTGCGGTGGTTAAACATGGAGTTGATAATAATAACAACAATGCAGCTCAGCAGAACTAAGGCCAAGAACACTCATCTCCTGCGCTCCATTAAATTGGCAGTTGCAAGTTAACTTCCATGAGTCAATTAAATAAGAGAGCTCGACTGAGAAGTTGTATCACATATTCTTCATAGTTACTTTCACGGTCGGGTACACTAGTGGTCGACCGCAGCCGTACTTACTCCATTAGGGCCAGGTGGCCTATATCTGCAGCACGAACCAGTGCGTATGGGATTCCGGGTGCTGTCAAGTTACCTTTACTGTGTAAAAATTTTGTGGCCTTCGTGTGCATTCCTCCTCGACTAGCGCCAGGATGACTGGGCTTCCCTGTTGGTTAGTTGTAGTCCATATACCGTAAGATGTAACAGGTTAATAGATATCTACTGTGTAAGTTTAATAAACTGGCACTGTTTTATACCAAGTTCGTTCTGAGGCTAATGCCTCTTGTTTTTATTTCTCTCCTCTGAAGTTCGACGTGAAACACCTGCGCAGACGAGCAAACCATTAAAACGAGCTATCATTATAAAATATTAATGTCCATATTACATACAGTGGGATTGATGCTGATGCCCGTGCTTCCGAGTCGTCTTTCCCCGAGGTTTCATCCATTTTTGTGTCGCCGGCCGCCCTATAACACTTTTCTTTTGCACTACAGCAAACTCCGCTCACGTTGATGCAAAAGAAAAGTGCCATAGTCTCATAATAGAGCGGCCGCCGATGCAAAAATGGGTAGAATCCAGGGGAGAGACAAGTCGCAAGCACGGGCATCAACAACTGCAGCAGTATATTTCTCTCGTTTGCGACAACAATGTCATAACTCAAAAATTAACATTTTTCAGAGAGGCGAAAACAGTTTTACTATCGCCGTCTTTTCTTAGCTATCACTTGACTAATGACCTTTCTCAAGACTCAGTTATGGCGTTATCACTAATAGAACTTGACGCAGGCTTTGTAATGGTGGCAATTACCCACTCAAAATACCCAATTTTTTTAGTAATGTCACTTGTCGCAAACGAGCGATACATGTAATGTGGGTATAATGCTTCAGGATTTTTCTCTACGGACTCGCCATGACTCATGATAATTTTTGTCAGCGAAGGAATTCGCGCTTAATAGTTGAGGCTGTGCATGGGCGTCCCAGGTGATATTTACTGTAATTTCTCACATCTCTGTCGCCACTCTGGAATCTTCGAACCCTTTGCCTCAACGTGCTGGCGTCAACAGGCTCTGCTCTGTAAATGGTTTACAAGCGTCTGACAATATCTACTAGCTAAGCTAGTTCAACTTATGCGTATGTAGTCAACGAAGCATCTTTATTCAAGAGATAACTTTCTTGGCACAGTAAACCGTCAATATCAACAACAGTGCGATGAAAATTCCCAAGTTAGCAGCAAATAAATCAGTTATCATCACAAAGTGGAGAAAAAGTTCATGGGGCACATTGTAAAACTAGGTGGAACGATTCAAGTAACTATCATTTATTAATCAATATGACCTCTAAATTTTTCTGGGATATTGATACTCCACAGAACCTAAGATAACCAAGCCTTTCTAATAATAAACTTGCTTAACATTACGTATCATAAACTAACCTCCTAGCCTATAGCTGCTACCCGTTCCCTGGCTGAGGGATTTGTTGCGCTGAAAATTTTGTTTTAAAAAATGACCAATTTCAGGTAATTTTTTCAACAAAGCTACCTCAACCGTTGTCTTCTTGTTTTTGCTACGTCATCAGTTCCTCAGGCCCCCAAACGGGCTGCACTGCGGTCTCATTCTACCTTACCACCATCAGCAACTTGCCCCACTAGCAAAAGACAAAGCAATGACGTCCTGCAAAACCCTATAAAATTGGCCTCATATGGAGAAGTGCGGCTAGATGGAATGAGCCCCACCGTAAAGCTTTGGAATCATCCCTTGAGAGCATGGGACGTTCCTATGGAGGTAATTATTATGTATATTAAGGAGTTTACCGCTGCTATGAAGGATTCATCGGAAACCGTTAAGAGCTGACTTTAAAGTCTGCAGATCCCCACAACCGAGCGGGAACACCGGCACCTGATTCCGGACAAAAGAGACCAGGGGCGTGTTGCAACCAGACGCCAGTGTTACCCGAGTAGCAATGAATGCAACGTTCGATCTCACCGCCCCAACAAAGTGTAGCGGAAAGGAAGCGCGCACAAGAACATTTCTGGCGGAGCAATATTTTGACTGTATTTTAGGATAAAAATTTAAGAAACTGCGCGAAAGTGCTTCACATGCTAGATATCAAGCAATACATGGCAGTGTTACGTTTTTGTAATACCAATTGTTGAGTCTCAAAGTCAATGTTTGTAAACAAAAGTAGTGTTACCCTGCTCATAACCCTACAATTCTGGAAGATCATCGGTGTCACCCATCCTGTGTCGCATTGGAGGCCGGTGTAGCACGGGCAGGAAGCAAAGAGCGTAACGGGAGGACTCACGAGAAATTAGCACCAAAAAGTGACGTCATCAACGATGAATCTATGGCTGAGCAGCCTAGGAGCATTTTAACTAATTTCACCGGAAAAATCATCCTAAATTGCAAAATTTATCTCTAGCGCATAAATAAATGAAGATAATATATACTAATTTAGCAATTAACTATAGGAAATTGCAGTGCATATTGGTGGAAACTTTCACAACACTAGCGCCGAATTCGTTCCCTTTCGGCGACTCAATTTAACTTCTTTTTCTTGATTGAAGCCTTATTTACAGTTCATATTCACTTCACAGTACTCTTCACAGAATATATCTATTCCTTACCAACAAATATAAGCACCATTATAGCCAATTCTGTACGCGAGAGAAACCACAGTAGCAGTTTGCCTATTGCTCGAACTTTCTGTACTTGGCGACAACAGTTTACGGTATTTTGCAGCTCAAGTAGCTGGCCAGTCTTGAGCGGGAGACTGAATGAAATAAATCGAAAAAATACGGTGATATGTTCAAGAAAACCATATACGAAGGTCTGAGGCCCCACACCTAAAACATTTCGACTCGCCGATGTGATGTAAATTTGCTACGTGCGGTCACAGCTATGTTTT
>LQNS02277964.1:12335970-12367564 GCA_001587735.2 Parhyale hawaiensis | reverse complement strand
GGCCAACTCAAATTATCGTAAGACATACGTGCTTCTTCTGAGCAGTACACTTCAATTCGTCTGCAGCACACTCCTTCCCCCCTTAGATGGCATGCACAAAAGAAATTAACTGAATTAGTAAGCACTGAAACATCACTGAATTTCATTTCCGCTGCGTATCCAGAATATACAGTGAAATAGTTTCAGCAGAGCAAAATTTTTGCACCCAAGAAGTTTGAAGATAGAATTACTACGTCTATTACACCGGAAATCATCGGTTCCTCAACGGTGCACGGATTTTCTCCTAAAAGTATACATCGTAAACCAACAGACAATATAATTTTGATGCAGAGAAAAATAATGACCGCCAGACTCCATGGGAACGGCAAGAGAGGCTGGAAGAGCAAGACCTGCATTCGTTTTCAATAACGATTAATATCATATTTCAAATTTAGCCTTCTTCTGCAATTGCCTACTGAATTTCATCAGATGGGAACAGGATCACCAAAATATCCAACGTGGCTAGACATGCATTCAGATAATAAAGGGATAAGGATTTCACTTCAGCTTTCTGCTGCCACCTCATCATCGATCTGCTGAGCTTTAAAACTATTCGCTCCAATTTTCTTCTATCTATTATTGAAGAGCGTAACACAAGAAGGAAGGAACGAAGGAACGAACGAACGAAGGAACAACGCTATTAATATTATAGATAGATGGCTTCACTAACTCTAAGTATTGAAATGTTATGCTGCAGTACATAAAGCGATATCGTTCCTTCAAAAAGTTTCATGAAGGCTATAAGTAACCTCACTAAAAGCCCATGGAAAATATCTAAATGCTCTAAAGAAAAGAACAACAAAGTCATACCTGATCGTCATGAGTCCAGTCGCGGGGCTCTTCCTTCACCGGTACGAACTCGGTAGCGGGTGCCTCCTGCTTGATCTTGCATCCTTCCCTTGCAGTGATCGGCCGAGACGCTGCACTGCCGCCTGCAAATGTCAACGAAAAGGCTATCATATACTGGCACAACGCTCCCATTGTATCGGGATCACATAGTGAAGTGTTGCTGTTCATACCATACACCCCAGTTGTCAAGAATGAAGAAATGAAAATAGATTTAGGAAGACACATTTGAAAAAGTACGATTCAGCTAGTGAAAAAGATTGAGACAAGACAAGTGAAGTTGAAAAAGATGAACGAAAAAAAAAAAGGCCCTGGACATCAATAAATAAAAAATCATCAACAATAATAACAACTAGCGGGACCTCAAGGGTTTCTAGGATAATCCCATATAATTTCCCTTTCTGTGGTGTAGCATCCCAACCGTAAAGCTTATAACTTATGTACCTTGATTGCTCCAATGCACCACGACTAACCGAAACACCTCCTGTAACGTATTGCACCTTGTCGAAACTAACGTATAGACCTCGTTTAACATACCATATTCTGTCTAGCAAGCGCAGGTCGTTTACCAGAGTGCGCCTCCGCCATCAAACCGCGCCATGTGAAACCAAACGCGCTTCGTGTATCTAACGCACCTCATTCAATCAGATGTACCTCGTCTACTCGGACGTAGTCCACGCATCCATCTACATGACAAGACTCCCAGTAGCTTCGTGCCGAGGTTGCTGACTCACTCACCATCCATGCAGAGGGCTTAAGTGTGAGCCCGAGTAAAGGAAAGAAGAAGTTATTCGGGAATATCTAACAGCATTAATTTTTTCACCCACACTGACGAAGACGGCGCTAATCTTAGCGTCGAAGAGTAGAGTTGTCTGTCATGTCTTCACTCAGTAAGAAGACATAGCCGTGACAATCTGAGGTCCATTATAAAATCGTGCGCTTCTCTGCTGCCAGTGGTGGCTCGTGCATTGGGTCCAGAGGGGCAGGCCACCCAAACAAATGGAATAAGAAAATGTAAATATAAGAAAAACCTTCAAAAATATTTTCACGTTGTTGACCTGAACTCATATAAAAAACCTCTATGGAACGGATTCTAAAGTAATGCCGAGGCCTCACCCTTCCACAAATCATGAACCGCCACTTAGGCTGCAGCGAGAGCTAGCTGAGCTGTGCAGCTAAAGCCTTATTAACCTTTACTTGGTCTCACGTGTAGCAAAAAAGTTGGGCTTGTGTTTAATGTTTCCCGTCTGCTACCAGTCACCTTCCTATACTCAATTTATTCATGCTGGAACGAAGGGGAGGTGTCCTAAAGGCAACCACAAGGTCCCTTGACTGCGCTACTTCCCATAACATAGGATGGGGGATCAAACTAACCAAACCCTATGGCCTTTCGTGTGTACCTTGAAGAGAAAGGGTACATAAGCACCAATGACCATCTCAGAGAGATAAAATCCGGCGTACTGAGGCGGCAAATTTGCTTTGGAATGCACAGTTACGTGGAGGCGCTTACCACTTCAGGAATCTAAAGGGTAGGGGGAAGCAGGTCGGCTGCAGCTGTACTTACCCATCTGGGGCCAGTTGACCTATATCTGCAGCACGAACCAATGCGTGTGAGTTAGTACCCTGGGGAGGGTGCAGTCAAAGATGACTTTATTATTAGCATCCGTTAGGCGTTGAGGAGTGCTTGTTAGTGTGGCAGTCAAGTTTGACTGCACCCTCCAATGAAAAATCCACTCGACCGGATCGTGCGGCAGACATATGCCAACTGGCCCCGGAGGAGTTAGTGCAGCTGCAGCCGACGACTGGTCACTAAGAACTATGGTACCGAAACGGCAGGTCAACGACCAGACACCCCCCCCCCTAGGGCAGGTACCCCACGACAACTATACGCATAACCAAATGTGCCGATTGAGCGCGCCGAGCGCCTTGAGAAAGACCCGCGTGGTGTGGGGATCGATCGTGCGACCTTCGGCACAACCGAGCAGCACTCAGAGCCTGCAGCTACTTTGGGTAGTAGTATTACAGGATGATTAGTTCTTAAACCCAGTGCAGTGCATCGTCAGAACCCTCCGCCATATCTAATCAAGGTTACACAGCCACTAATGCTAGTAGGGCGCAATCCCTCAAGACGTTCGTGGAACTTGGCACACCATCAGCCCTATTGCACCTCATCTAACATGACGTATCGTCGACCCTAAGGTGGATTATCTGACCAGACCTCCTTTGTCAACTCTAATGTTTCCCATTTTACTTAACCCACTTCCCGCTTAACAAGTAAATCCAATTATTTCTATTCAATTTGTGCATGATTATTTATGATGCACAATATTCCAAAAATAAATATAATGCATGATATATAATTTATTTCCTTCTGTAAACAGCCAGTTCAACTTAAGTTAATTTAATTATTTGCATTTTGCCAGGTAGGTACAGTTTTTTCAAAATTTTTCACTCTTATTCAATTCAAGTGAGTCCTTGATCTAATTCATTCAGTTCAATCAAAGTTACTTTCATTGAGTTTCAGATGAGTTTGTTTACTTCATTAGATGATTTTCTCTAACCCAATCAATTCCACTAGATTTTATCTAGACATTCACTTTTATTGAATTTCCCAACAATTCATTCAATATCTCTCAATCTGCTTGAACCATTTACAATTTCAATTTATATCAAAGAATTTTACAAAATTCCATCAAATTTTGTTCAATTCTAGTGTACTAAACTTTATTTGATTTTGTGCAATTATTTTCACTGCACTACATTTACTTTAATTGAAGTCACTAATATTCAACTACGATCAATCAGAACTTTTTTGCAAGCTTGAAGAACCAACAACACATACAAAAATTGCAGCCCCTGTTACAGTACGTCACCATTGCTAGCAATGTAATTATCATGTCATCTGCTTGTTGAAAAATATCGACTGGTTAAGAAAACAACAACTGTAATTATATGATCAAACATTCTCTCAATAAGAATAGAAGAGCAAACAAAATTATGTACAAATACATATCCTAATGATAAGCTAAGCAAGATATCCAGTACTGCACAGCAAGAAATCCGGTACTATAAAGCAAGAAATCCGGTACTACAAAACAAGTAATCCGGTAGTGCGAAGCAAGATATCCGGTACTATAAAGCAAGAAATCCGGTACTACAAAACAAGTAATCCGGTCGTGCGAAGCAAGATATCCGGTACTGCAAAGCAAGAAATCCGGTAGTGCAAAGTAAGAAGTCCAGTACTGTACCTCAAAGTAAAATTGAAGCAGAAAATAACAAACGTGAAATAAAGAGAAAGTAGGGTAAGCAAACACTGCAGCTGAGAAGCAAGAAGATAACAAAATGCGATAGAAATAAAAAATTCGTAGGCATAATACACACTTAAGAGGCCTCTAAAATAATAATTAAACAGAAAATGAAAAATCCCTTTTCAACCAAATAATCCCCACACAGAACAAAAAACAAAAGAGAATAAAATACAGCAGACCCAGCAATAAGATGCTGCTTATATCAATATCGTGAAAAGTCACTAGCAAAAACCAAAGACTTCCAGACAGTGCAGAAAACAAGAACAAAATGAAATACTGTCCTTATGTATATGTTGAACTCACCACGTTCAATTGTTCAAGTAACTGAACCCATATTTGTGTTTACTGTCACCTGCTTGCTATAAATTAACACTGGATTGGATGACAGAGAACTGAAAAGAAGAAATAAGATAAAACACAGTAGATATAAGAACAAATAAGCAACTAAAATACCACAGAGAGTTGCAAAGGAAACAAATTTGACAAGAGTCTCAAAACAGATAAGGATTTTATCAGGAAAGATTGGATAGTCCTTTTAACGTCACAAATCATAGAATACGGCAGCTGCTACATCGCCAGTATACACTTATACAGTGCAATCTCGCAGCCTAAACGATATATAAACTATCAAGAATACCTCTGAGGCGAACGGTTGCAGACCCTAGCAGCTAGTACAATTGTAGACAAAATACATGTAGGTCTCAGAAATCTCCTGATCCCATGTAAGCAGCTTTAAGCTTCTAATAGCGCACCTTCTTTTAGAATATCCAAGTCTACACGGTGAAAAGGACTAGTATACATGAGAGACCAAAGCAGCTGAACTACCTGCTTCTTCATCGAAGTGTCCCACGTGCCATTCTTTTAGAGTCCAGACATGAATATCTGTATTACGCCAGTAAAATAAACTGGATAGAGTCTCCTGCCCATTACTGTACCACAGCTAATACAAGCGGTACTCCGGACGAACCTTTACACTGAAGATGATCAGCTCATCGCTAGACCAATCTGAGAAAGTTCTGCTGGTGCTGATGTCATTGCTCATTTCTTTTGCAACTGAGCGCCTGATCGCTCAACTGAAGTGACAGTCTACAAAAACAGGTTATTAGACAAAGGAAGATTTCGACTACATGCTAGAAAAAACAATTCTCTGAAATTCGGTAAGAGAAGGACGTCTTCCCTCTCATTTTTCCCCAAGGAAATTTTTTAGTAAGGACAAAATGCTGAAACGATTTATGATGAATACGCAGTGTGAAATATTTTTTTGATTATAAACTAGTGCTGTTGATTACACTTGCCCTACATTAGAAACTGCAACTATAATTCAACTGGCGTTCTGTTACTACTAGGTATTATAAGAGAGGGGGAAGTAATCGCACAACTTGAACTAATAAGATACTAGCTCGCAAGCAGCCTACTGCACAGTGTCCAGGGCTATGATTAGCAGAGAAGCTACGAGCAGCTGAGGAGCCCCACAGCAAGACTGAAGTCTTACCACCACTCAACAGTCAGGTCAGCTGAGGCCGTCCCTACCATTTAGGGCTCACCTGACTCTGATGCTGCAGGTGTGTCGCCATTGTCATCAGCGTGAGTTTCCGGCACTGTTCCTTGCTGTGATGGTTCCCTTTCCATGTCCTCCTAAAAGTGAATATACAACCAATTTAGAGCATTCGTCTTACTGCTCTATGTACTTCAGCAGGGTATATAAAATTATTCATGCTTCTCTTTTAATCATAGAACATTACACAAGCTGCTCTTCTGGTACTAACATATCTGGTGTATCACACTCAATGTTCAAAGAAATATGTCTGACAAAATCTCATTCATCACAATCGATGACCTTAACAATATGAAAATCTTACAATTGAGCAGACAAACACCCAATTTTATATTCTTTTTTTCACAGAATATTCTCAGTTGCCCAATATGAACTGCTCTCTAAACAATCAGTTACAAACAAGCTAGGAAAAGCTCTCATTCTTAAAATTGATGTGTTTTATATCAAACAATGCACAGTTAAAAAAATGAGTATTTTTGATTTCCAGTGACAATGTCAATAATGTTTGGAACAGAAGCAACCTACTCTACAGTCAGCTAAAATGGATCACCTCTTGGTGCAATGAGCCCCGTTTGAAACTTTCAGTACATAACATAATAGAGCATTCTTAACCACTAACCTAAAACATGCATGTATTTAAAAAAAATCTTCAAGTATGACTGGTTTACTAAAAAAAACAACCCATTAAAAAAACCAGTTGCCTTTGATTTAATTACAGTCGATAGGTACATAAAGTAGGGGACGAAAGTGAACGTAAGTAGAGGAAGGGTGTCAATACAAATGTACACTTTTTATCAATTACAGTTCAATTTAAGCTAGAACGTGTATCAAACTTTATATCTTCTTCTGGTTCTGCATAGCAAAGTACAAGCACCATCTCATTATTATAATACGGCACGAGATACAGTAAGATATGCACAGTGAATGATGTGTATCATAAATTAGACAGATTTATGAAAAACAATACCTGCTGGTGTTTTTCAAAGCACAGTGGATCAATTTATTCAAGAATTTCGACTGTATTAGATAAAGACAAAAACCCAGGGTGCTGTAAATAGTGGCATTGTTTAAGCCAATAAATATGATTCATCACCGTTGAAAAGGTCCAAAGTCAATTATTAAGGGGGCTAGCCAATGCTAACCAGCTCATCTGGTGAACTATCGTTAGGCTCCCCCTTCACAGCTATGAACTCTGTAGCAGGCGACATCTGCTTGATCCGAAGACCTTCCATCGTAGCGAAGGGAACAGACGCAGCACTGCTGCCTGCAAAAGACAACAACATACAGAAGGTAAATTACAATGAGCCAAGCCTGGCATTATCCAACAGCTTGATGAGCAGCGTAATTTATTGGCGGCTCAGTATAATAAGAAGGGAGGTTTTTTAGTCCACCTCAATCAGAACCACGAAAACAAACACAAAATCATCGACACTACCTCAGTAGAGCCGTCACTCTGTTTCGCATATCATGTCGTGTCACCACTGGTTCATAATGCCCAATGTTGTTGAACGGCAAAAAATTACACGCTTCATTCTCAGTGATCAAACATGAAACCCTTATTTACCGCACTTTTATCCTGCATCATGAGGAAGATGCAGCACTGGAAAAATGCAATACAAAACTCATTTCTACTTCGATAATTATTGTTAAACAATATTTCACAACTTGATACCTTTCTTTCTAATGACACACGAGAATTTTGATAGAATAAAAAGTCTCCAAAACAAATACTAACTCAGAACTTGGCTGAGTAGCAACGAAATATTCAAAGCAAAGATCAGCAGGAAATACATGGCATATGACCAACCACACAGCGTCACTGAGGTCTTACAATCACTCAACAAAGTCTGGTCAGCTGGGGAGGTCCAAGCCATTTGGAGCTCACTTCTGGATCCTGTAACAGGTCGGTCAACATCGCCATCAGCGTGACTTGCCGGTACTGCTTCTTCTCATCCTCCTGCAAGTGAGCATACAAGCCCTCTAAAGGATACCTCTCACTGTCTAAAACAAGTTAGTATGAAAACGAACCAAAATTCTAAGTTGTGCCAATCTATTTATTGGTGTGCCAGCGCTGATGCAGCTCTGAGGGCACAGCTTAGTCTTGTGGCTCAGAATCAATTCTCTTCTTAGGAATATTTCTGACTGTGCTCATTTTATTTCATGGTGTTACAAAGAATTCAATACATATTGTACACATAACATAACTTCATTCAAAACTTATTTCAGTTTAACTACCAGATAGACTGTATATATTGAACTAGATCGCAAAGGATAAATCTTGTAGCTGCCAATGAGGGTAAAAATAAATTTATAATAAGTGATAAGTTGAAACTAAAAACATCAAGTGAATTCAATTTCATTAATATCAAGGAGGGTGATAGTGTTCTGGGTTGTGATATGCGTATTGAATGGTCAAGCACAAACATCATTTGTTCAGATGCAGCATATCCATGGCTACTAAGCAGCAGAAGCCTAAATTTCCCAGTGTAGGTAAATTGCGTTTATATCTAGAATTGCCATTTATCGGGTTCCGAACAGAATAAATGAAGCAAGAAATAATCTCAAAAATCCACAAGTATTTTCCCCACCTTGATCCGTGTATATATTTTAGGAATCATTTCAAGATAGTCTCATTTTTAATCGAAGAGAGGAATCCGATGTGTAGGTGCGCTCCTCAGTAGTGTATAATTATAAGTGTGACCGCTGCGAGCGCTCGTACATTGGGAGCACCGCTCTCCAATTGTTCGTGAGGTGCGCCCAACACAAAGGTACTTCTTTTCGAACGGGTCAACTTTTAGCAAAACCCGCCAATTCCTCCATCCGTGACCATTGTACAAATAGTGATCATATTTTTAGCAGCAATAATTTTTCTATTTTAGACGCAACCCAGACCACTGCTGACCTCCGCATTTTAGAATCCTTGTATACTGTATTTTCAATCGTAGACCGGAGCTGAACGAATGTTCATCGGCTGTGAAGCTCTCTATCATTTCATAGATAATTCATGTTTTATAGCGGTTACATTTGAGAGATTAATTCATGTTATTCTTAGCCACCTTTTTATGTTTCGAATTTTGTTATTTTCAGATCACTGAGGATGGATTTTAATAATCCGAAACGTCTGACTTTTAATAATGTTTGTGATCACATTGGTACTTCTTTTTATCCAGAAGAGGAAGAACAGATGGATGATCAGTAGGAGTTAAAGATGGGAAGGAAGCAAAGCGGGCATGAAAGAGACGTCCTAAAGGCCTAGCTAATGGCTAAGGTAACCTACAGGGCCCCCTGGGAGTGCTGCTCCCCATAACATAGGATGGGCGAACCTAAGCTAACCCTATGGCCAAGACCCATCCTATGCCCCCTGCTAGGGCTCTCCTTTTCGGTGTGTGAAGCTGCGGAACTCATTGCCGGAGGAAATCGTGTTGTCCAGTAGCTAAATCTTTTTAAAAAGGGGCTGCGGGTCATTTGGGGGAGGTGTTTGATTAAGTATGTGTTTGGGGTGTTGGGATGATGCTGCAGTAGGGAGTTAACTAATACTGATTGCGCTCTCAGCGCTGGTGGAGCTTGCCCCGCGTTTTTTTTTTTTTTTATATTATTTGGCCTAAGCTGGCTTGCTCCTCGTCATGATTTAGTCTTGGTCGTTTCCTGACGGCCAACTGCGCTCTTCTCCGGCTGGTTTGCTGCGCTTACCTGTGCGTTTTCTAGCTGGTGGCGGCACGGTGCCGTACTTGCCTCCCTGGTCTCGGCACGCTGCTCTGGGACAACCCTAGATTAGGGGCTGCAGAGGTGAGTTCTATAATACACATAACGGCTTCAATTCAACTTGTTGATCTGGTTGTTTTCTGCTCCGTTCAAAGCATTTACATTAGAAGCAGAAACATTAGAAGCAGAAACATTAGAGCCAAAGCTCGGGGTACTTACAGGCAACAATTCAGCCAATACAAATGTTGTTTACTATGACAACTTTAGGCAGTAACAGAAAACTGCATGCCCCAAATTGAAATTTATACTTCATCGATATGATGTATGAAATGGTAAATAAATTTGGCTGTTGCACAGCAGCCTTTGAAGTTAAAGCACGGACAAGAAGACTGAAGATTAGTCAACACAAAGTCTTCATAGTAATTTTTGACTAAGAAAAAAAATATTATTTATTATCTCGTATACAGGGGACAATGGATACACCTATCGAGGTTTTCTTTTTACCTTAATTCAAGAATTTTGAAGATCCAGTAGTGTGAAGAGCAGGAGAAGCAGTCCGTGCATCGTGCATCGCCTGGCCTCTCGGTGCTGGAGTGCTCCCCGCAGTGTAAATCCGTAGCGTGCCGTCCGGAGAATCGAACCCGGGCCTCCGTTGATGCGATGCCGAACCGTTTTCACTTCACCACCGAGAGGGTACGCTTCTTTTTATTGAGTGCAAAAGCATGAAATTGAAAAAAAAAAATCCTATGATTATGTACACATTAAGCACGCAATGAGCGGAAATGATTTGAAGCCACTGACTCAAGGGACATCTGAGTATTACCCTTCGTGTGAGATGCTGTTATGTTTTCAACTGAGAGGGACGACACCAATTCCTGGGCACACACTGGCAACTGTAACGTGGAGTCTGTTGGGTGGTTGCCACGCGACAACAAATGCGTTAATGCCACAGAGATAGCTATCGAGTTTAGCTTCCTTGCTAAATATGACTGGCGAAATTGTGATTTTTGAAGACACCGGTGTCGTCGTCCCCCCTGCAAGGCTTGGCAATCTAGCATATGCAGTTTTTTGAAGCGATGCCTGGTCGGTTGGCCGGTGCGTCTCGGCGCTCTTATCTTAACCAGCTAGTGGTTATCACAAGCAAACGAGGTGAGAGAGGTGATAATGGTTTTGTTTAGAACGTGCTCACACGTGTTTGTATATAAATTTGTATGCTAGTCTTTCCAACCCAAAAATGCTAGATAGAAGTGAGCCATCATCATACTCTCTAACAGGTACAGTAGTACTGGCATTTGAAAATTCCAACACTGCAAGCTCAGAACTTTGAGCCCCACCCCATCTCCGCGCGGATGATGGTCGTAGATCATGGGGCGATCAAGTTCTACTTGTTGGCTACCTGCTGTAACTCTCCTGTAAGTTAGAGCAAAACATAAATTCTACTGCAAAAAACCTATGCTTCTAGACTGCTACAGGGTCATATGAGCGAGGATTAAGAGAAACCAATGGCCAGCACTACGGCTGTGGGCTGGTATTACATGAACAAATTCGTTCAAGAGAATAACACACACTGAAACAAAAATTTAAAACACAAGTGCATCACGTTTTCTCACGTTATCGGTATTTCACCCTGTATTGTCTGAAAACATTGTCGTTTCATTCCCTTTAGGAAAATTCAACAAAAAATATTCATTAAGCCTGACACAGCAATGTTAGAGAGATGAAGTTATTCAACATGGGAATTACACGATTTTTTTTATTGCGTCAAGAGAATAGTTTCACCCCACCTATAAATTTAAGAGTATGGCGTAGAATGATGAGATAATAAATTAGTTCACGTGCGTCAATACCGCCACTGTATAACCTATAACAACTTTTCAAAATGAGTTGGAATACATAAACAGCGCAAATTTCACGATACTCGGAGCAGACATAGTAAACAGCTCCGTTTTCAAAACAAACGTGGCGTCTCTGATTTGTTCAGACGTTATCTAACCGTTCTTGTGCTCCACAAAGATCATTGCGATTACACCAATCATTTCGATCACAGAAACGGTCCCAAAAAGTCACAACTCGAAGAATCACCATCATCAATCGTTGCTCTTTCTCAGAGAACTGGCCAAATTTCTGTCAACATTCAGAATGGCCCAGCGCCATCATTTGCCACGAGACCAGCCAGTCAGAAAGACTTCACCATCAGCACTCGTACAGCGCCGGGGGAGCGTGCAATATCCCCGGCAAAACTCAAATTTTGCCTACTGCGGCACAACTGCAGCAATGTAATACATTATCTTATTACAAGAGCAAAGGGTTATTAAGAATGTGTGGCAGTTTTACATCACATGTATATTACAGCCCCTTCATCATTACAAAGCATTTAAACACTAACTCAACATTACTGTAGATTAGATTTGCCACAGGAAACGGAGTAAAAAGTCCATTTCTAGGGTGGAGGCAAACCCCACACTTGAATATGAGTAGCTACATCATTGGCGGACACCAGACAAGGTCAGTATACTGAGGAGACCATATCAACTTCCTCTACAGTGACAGTATCAAGGCCTGTAACACCAAAGAGACAGTACCGGTACATCCATACACGAGAAGGTACTGGGCATTTCATCAGTGCACATGAAAACTAAGTACGTAAGCAACAAGTGCAGCTCAATGCGACCCACCCAACTCATCTCAGCATAAATCATTACATATATAATTTCACTGGCAGGTCGATTTTTCAGAGAAGTAGGTATAACAGAAAATCAATGATAGGCAAACATATAAAGAGCTAGTTTTCAATAAGCAAAGATTGGAGATTGCTATTTTTTAATCGTTAATGAAGAATTAGATGTACAAATAAATATCGAATGAGCCACTTCAAAATTATATAAAAAAGTAAAAATAGAAAATTACAAGAAAAATCCTTACAATTAAATGCACACATACAGTTATCTATATTTTAAACAAAACACACAAAGTTTGCAGGGGAAACGATATCATAAGAGGGACAGCAGATGGGCTAGCATATAGAGTCAGCCTCTCATTAACAACACACACACTTTCAAATGATGAACAACCGTGTTTGATTCTCCAGATGACGTCACACTAGGCTAGCAATAAAGGGGGCGGAGTCAGAGATGCGTGAGGAGGCTACCTATACATCATTTAGAACATTTAAATGTTCGGCATCTTAGTGCAGTTTTCTTGGGCAAAACGGTTACCTCTAAAAACATATAGTGTGGGGTTGCCCTGAGTCTACAAACTCAATAAAATATGCCTGCAGATAAGCTGCGCTTGATTAAGTGTTGCAGAGAAGTCCTCCCAACTTACGGACGCTGGTGGCAGTCAGAGTTATGTGTATGAACACAGCCACTGACCAAAGCTTCCCCTAACTTTTCTTTTAACAGGAAAAATGAATCAATTTCAAGTATATTAAATGAAAAATCTCACTACAACTGATGAAAGAAACTGTCAATAAGAGCAGAAATTTCCACACGCAATTCATGGTTCATATAGCCAATACAAAGTAATTCTAGGTACATCGAAGTTTTTACAATTGGTTCCTTAAAAACGACAGTGGGTAAATATTACTCCCAAAGAAACTACTCTTAAACATGTAACTTCAGCGTGAAATATTTCATAAATGGATGGAATCTGAAATACCTGACAGCGAAGCATAGTTATAATTGACGTAATGTACCTTAAATGAGCGCAGCTAAAAATTGAGTTCCGAGGCCGCAGCTAAAAATTGAGTTCCGAGGCCAGTCAAAGTAGCTTTTCTGAACACAAATGTGGAAGAGATTCCATTACTTTTATAGACGAACACTTCTATGCACCTACCTCATCTCGTTCTATTGTGAAAGTCGAGTTTTGTGAATTAAGTTGATGTTCAGTAGTTGAAAAAGTAGTCACCTTGTAATATTGAGAGATGGTAAATATTCAAAACGGTCATTATTTCGGACAGTTTGCAAGCAAATTATTTTTGAGGCAGGATAAAATATATTGATTATTACTGGATATAGGTTAGAACCCATTGCGAATGGCTACTTGCGGATAAACTGCAGTTCTGATACAATCTACATACAGTACATCATTGTTAGTAATTTTTATTACACTATGGCCGCAGTTTTGCTCAACATAAACATTGAACATCTTACAGTCTATTCTGTTCACAGCTACATGCTAGCTCTTACACAGTAAAATATGCCCCACTAACTCCAGCAACACAACTAACTGGACACCTGTTGATGTCTTCGATACCAGTACCTGTAACACTGTCACAGAGCCAAGATATGCAATTAGTTAGAATGTTCTGATGAATACTTTTGTAGTGGTGAGCGGTAGGCATAGTACCTCTGTCGTTAGCCCCCAACTCGCACCGCCAATCGGCGGCTCCAGTTCAGGAGGACAGGTCAGAGTCGTCACACTCATCTTATTGACAAGTAAGGTACTCTATCCACCACTCTTCATATCTTCTTACCTAATTTTCCAGTCGATCTCCTTTTCCTTTGTCAAAATTCATAAAAAAATTGAAGTTCCCACTCTCCCGCCTCAAGGAAAGGTCGGGAGAACTTTCTTAAATTTTTCCCAATCTTTTCAAATCTTTCCCCGCAGCTGCACCAGCAGACCCCTGACCAGTATATAAGGAGCATCCTCACCCTCCAGCCTCACTTTAATTGATGAGCAATTCCATTATCTTTGAGTCAGTAAAACAACGGGTTTTGGGTCCGACATAAACTCCAGAGGTACTATGCCTACCGCTCACCACTGCAAAAGTATGCATTGGAACATTTAAACTATTTGCAGTGGCTCGCTAACGGCAAAGTACCGCTGTCGTTAGCCCGAACTACCCGCAGCTGTGCAGGGAGGGGCTTTACGGCTCCTGAAATGGAGGGTGCTCAGGATACTTATACTATATATGTGTAAGGATTCAGATCATTCCATTTCAAAGTCTGTAGAAGTCAATAACCGGTTCTGCTTACCTGCTCGTGACCTATGTGTTGCCGTTTTATCGGGCTCCGATTCCGGTCCTTATGGTTCCCGGCCTGAAGCCTGCCTACGACTGTCCTTCGGTTGGTCCAGAGTCGTATGGGCGCCGTCTGTGGCGCAAAGGCCAAACCTCGTCCCGACCAAGTTCTCTTCTTATCATCTTGTAGAATTTCAGCTCAAGCGGAGCTTCATAAAGGGTATGCACAAACCTCGCTCTAGTGCCTGTGTTTTTCAAGGGCCCCTGAGCGTTCACAATCTATCTACGTACGGTCGCGCCCCTTGTCTACAGGACAACTAGAGATGTAGCTATAGGCTGCACCAGTAGCCGCGCTCCCTTGTGGTCCGTACCGAACCCATTCTTACTGAGGTTCAAACCGGGGCCTGCGAGAACTTCCTAAAGCATTGAAATTCGATTTTTAAGAATATGACCATCCTATAATACCAGTTCGAGATAGGGGGCCCCGGTGCGGTCTTGTCTTTGTTTTGTTCGAAAACCTGCTCCAGACCTACTATTTTTCTTGTAGTCCCCGGTACGCACACTCTCAGGGCTGAAGGCGCTGAGCTGACCTATTGAATATCTACCCTGCTCTGAACTCCATTAGGGCTTAAATCCCCGGCAGTCTTTCAGCTGGTTATGGTGCTGCTTTGGATGGGCCTGAGAGGTTGACATCCATTAAGGCTCCCGGGGTTCCCTCTCTTGCATCCCGATTGGATCGTCCTGCGGCTAGACCCTCAAGGGCCACCGTGATAATGGCGTCGGGTCCTCCAAGTCTTAACGAGGGAAGCGGCTATATTATGCTCGAAACCTCGGGGATTACTCCGAACTTAGCTTTCTGACACGAACCAGAGTACGGTCCCGCCTGTACTCCGATAAATGCAATCCTCCGCTTTGTGAGTCCGGACTGAGCTACTTGTTCTCTGGCCGCTTTCTTATCCAGCGGTTTGTATGGTCCACTGTTAGGACTGTTAGGATCAAGGGTCGAATCAGCCGTAACTGTTTAGCCCCTCTGCCTTTCGCATTTGTGTAGCATTGTCATGGCTCCTACTTTTAGAGCTTGAATATTACCACAAACCGTGTGCTTTCTAACGTCCTTCAAGTATCCCGCCCGTAGGGGGTTTTCTCCCCATTCATCCCTTTTTGTTTGCTGCGATGGGCTACTATCATGAGAGTCTTAGGGTTTTATATATATTTCTGCCGGCAGCCTATAGCTATCTTCACCAAAACGTAGAGGGTGTTGCAGAACCATGTGAGATAAACTTATGTTTCAATATCCCAGCGTTTGAGAGCTTCTGCTCTGATTATTCTCTTCCCATGATCTCATAATCTGAACCACTATCTTCGTGTGCCCTATAATCAATACGAAAAGGGCCTTTCGTGTGCATCTTAACCGCTCCGAGACTTCCCATCGATGTAACACTTGGTCTTAAAGCCAAGCCAAGCGCCGAGCAGTCACGTTCCGTCCTTTAGTAAGTCATGTTGATTTGGGTACTCTAGCACCCCAGTAGGGTAGTTACTCAGAGTTTCTCAAAATTGAGCCATCAGAGGCTTCTTCCGATTCATCTAAGGTCGGGAAGGTAACGGTGCGTAAGAACACATACTGCTCTAAGTGTGAGGGAGAGTAGACTGACTTCCACCAGTTGGAAGTCTTACTATTGTATAGATAGGTATATAAGCTCCTGACTTAGTATCCATACGAAGTCCGGTTCGGCCTCCATATAAGAGCAGGACTTAGTCAACGTCTGAGATTCTGTTTCTCTATAGGAACAATGACCATACGTAGACCCCTTCCAAGTTTAGTTTTTATCTATGTCTGAAAGTAGGAATTCTTCTATTTGATGAACTACTCCTGCGAAAGAATGAGACAGGGCCCTTCAAAACTCATAACCCCGATCGTGTATCCGTCACTACTCTATTTTATACCTCATAAATTCCTAACAGTTTTAATTTAAGAAAACTCAACACTTCACCGTCACGCCCCGAAAAAGGCGCAGCAATCACGTAGCCGTTCAAGGGGTTTACAGATCCAGAAGTCAAGTCCCGCTATGGAGACCCACCAAACAGACACCGATTTCCAAAGTTCTTTAACAAATTCCAGTACAAAGACGAAGCCCCCCCNNCCCCCCGCCATATTGAACAAAGTTCAAAGTGTCAACCACTCTAACTGAACCGATGGAAAGACTGTTGAGCCGTTTCTGCATACACGACCGATCGTTGCAATTTACCCCAAGTCCCAGAAGGGACCACCGCTTCAATTCAAAGTCCAATATCTTGACGCTAGAGGGGGAATCCCATTGTAGGAGCCCACAGTTCTGGCTAAGTTCCAAAAGCAAAAAGGCTCGAAAATTTTCCAACTCCCTCAAAGGGGAACTAGAAAAAACCTCTACGCAAAGACATTTAACCCTCACTAACGTTCTTAGTGTAGTGGGTCCTGCTCAACTTCAGGCTAAGTTTCAACAGAGTATTACCCGGATTTGTTTCTAAGTCCCAAAAGAGATTTAGAAAGACCATTCTAAGTGTCAGAAACATCACCTCATCGAATTTCTCTAAGATTCTAAACCGGAACTCACGATAGTGAAAGTTTAAACTCAAGGAGAAGAGCTGCTGAGGTTTTGAACGCTGTCGCGAGTCTATACTGTTCTTACCGAACTGAAGGTGGAGCAGGTCTCTGAAAAGCCCTTTTTAAAAACTTATGCTTACGATTTTCGCATTCGTAAGAGTATCGAAATTACGACCTCCTCCCACCATCACAAATTCAGGAGTAAAAGACCCCTCTCTCCTAACTCAAGTTTCTCTTGTATAAGAACAAGTTTCAAAGGGGACAAACCATAAGTTTTCACCTACCCCGAACATACTACGGCCCAGCGACAGTTCCAGGATTACAATTTTTCACGCCAGTACAATAGCTAGGTTTAGGAGTTGCAGATCCCGCACTGCTTAGAAAACTAAGTCTCCAAAGAGGAAACCATTCGTAAATTGTTTTTAACTCAAATAAGGTCTACCGAAAAATCTTTGTCGTTGGTAATCCGAACTCTTGTCTTATTAACATACAAAGTCGGCCATTGTTACATTAGTAATTTTGCGAAGTACTAAAATAGTAACTTTCAGACATCAATTCCTTTTTAGAATATCGACCAAAGTCAACTCTCCAAGTTCCTAAGCGCATGTTCACCACTTTCTTTCCGCACTTACGCATAATTAGTTCGTATAAGGAGGCCCAAGGCTTAGGAGAGATAACGGTGCGTCAACGTATAAATCGGAATTTTATTATTGAATACCAGCACTTCCTATCGCTTTGAAATTTAGCCAAGAGTCACAGTGGGTGTTACTTTCCAAATTTCGGGCTAAACCGGCCCCGTTAATCATGTTTCTGAGATACAAGGCAACTTCTTCCGAGGCAGAAATACCCTCAAATTGGTGATCCAGAAAATTACTCAAGTTCACAACTTGAGCAATGAAAACTCTTAGAGTTAAGGCACTCTCCTGTATTTCTTAAAAGTTGAAAAAGCAAAGCCTTTACGAACCAAGTAATACTGCATAAGGTACCTTGAACTCCGCCAAGGCTTCCCGTATCTAGGAGCAGAACGAAAAGAGCTTTTCTACAGCTAAAAATTCCCCTTTAGGCGAAACAAACCCTCCTTTGTGAAAAGGACTAAGCTCTGAAACAGGATCTACAGTCACATCCCATATAAATAAGAATATCACTGTACTTTGTACAACGGAGTTTTAGACACAGTCTGCACAACCGGTACATGTGCCAACTTACTACACTCGTTGCAACTGGGGATGACATCGCCCTTTGGAAGCGTCTTTCACTGGATTAATGACGCCTAGTCTGCCAAACCACTTTATATGATGGCCCTATTCACGGCCTACCTGTGTTTTGAGCCGATACAGTTACCTCTTAGAATGCTCAGCTACGAGTGCAGGTGTGACCAGTAGAGGCCCCCCTTTGAGTGTAATATCTGCTCGATTTCCCAGCTTTTCAGTTAGATACTAAACTATTGTATGTAACGAAAATATTGCCCCGTAACTATTTATGGGAGCAGGAAGATTTCTGAGAATCAGTGATACTAGCCTCAGTGTCTATCTAAGGCTAAGCAAAGACCTAAGTCTTTGAACTTAGGATCTAGCAAGGGCAATCTTCCCTCTACCTGGATGCACTATCGTCGTTCACGACGATTTTGCGTTCAAGTAAGCTTTCCTGCGCGCGCCACCACCAAAATAAACACTACCTAGGCTAACCTAACCTATCCTTACCTAACCTCCTAATTAACCTAACCTTACCTAACCATTCTAACCTTACCTAACGTTACCAAACCTAACCCAACTCAATCAGCGATACAGCGAGCAGCGCGGCGCACCAACTTGAACGCCGCTCACACGCACACGATCTGCGTACACAAACACGCACACAAATGGTGGCGAACGCCGATAGCGATACCTGGATGCTCTGCTCTTGTGTAAGTGTATGAGCCCATGTCCTATTACCACTCTGTAATTTGTCTTGGTATATCTCTGCGTTTGATACAACTTAAAAATCTGGTAGCGTATGAGGATCAGAGCAGGAGTCCATCAAAGTTATGGAGTTCTGGACCTGTTTAGGTATAGGTCCCAATTTGACGAATTTATTCTTACTTCAGTCAAAATGTGAGTTACTGCTCCTGTAGGGGTATAGGCTAATGACTTGATTACTTTGAAGTCTCGTGCCTCTATGAGTATAAGTAGCTGGACTTTAGTAAAAAAATTATAGTCCGTTACTGTATAAGAATAAGCTGGTATCAGGTCGAATTACAGGCTCTGGTACTTTTACAATTGCTTTGTCAGACAATTAACAGCTCTTGTGTTCTAAACAAGAACATTCTACTATCCGGCATTCTACTTCTTTTGGGATTTTGCAGTCAGGTCGTTTGTATTTATACCTCGGACGGTGTTCGGGGAGTAATCTATGTATCTGCAATCCCGTAAGAGAATAAACGGCTAGCCGTTTGTCAAAATACTCTATGGAGTATTAGCCGTATAGCCGCCAGAACACATCCCCCGTATTTATCCCAAGTATGTTATCTGGGGCTGTTTACCCGTATGGATATTAGCAGCTGTGCCAGGCAAAACCTACTCCAGAGTTAACTAGAGTATCATGCCACTTCTGACCCCCAAATTAACTGGGGTATTATGTCGGCATTATTGACACCTCACCGAGTTCTAGCAGTGTAGCGGCTTGTGCATATGTATACATATGCGTGCACACAAAATATGTATATATTCTGGTTGTAGATGGCGTACATATTGAAGAATTAAATGAGAAGCAAATCATTTATTAGAAATTTTATTACCCACGAAGCGTTTCGCTGTAACCTCAGCTCATCAGGTGGGAGGATCGAACATGATGAAGAATATTTCGTTGACATCTTGAAAATTTCGGCTGTTATCACATAAAGATTTAAATATGATAACGGTTTGACGAAAGCTATAAATGACATTGTCTCTAAAACAAATGTTCTGTCATTTTTTAAACTAAGTCCATTCTATTCACTTCAGCTACTGCAGTAAGTACAGACACACAGAAGTGCCGAAAGCAACAACTTACAACCTGTACGGGTTTCAAAAGGTGGCACACCATCATTGTAGACTACATAATATTTACGAATCCTACAGCTGGCGTAAACATAACTATTGTCCAAAATTCGACTCGGAAGTGCAGACTGCAAGTATAGATTTCTCGCAACGTTGAAGATCGGCAGGAACATACAATGCTTGTCGAAAACGAGAAGCGATGCATCCTCACAGCAGAACTTGAGTAGCTCGAAACCAATAGTTGAAGTTGTCTTCTCACAATTATCAAGAGCGTAGAACTTAGATGCGATAGTTGGTATCTTGAAATGTTATTAGCTCTTCGTTATGTAGCATCCCAATCAAACATTTGTAGCTCCCTACATCCTGCTGGTTATAATTGTAATTTCTGTTTTTTGCCATTGCTTAAAAGTATTAGATTCTGGTTGTAGATGGCGTACGCTGAAATTTTCAAGATGTCAACGAGATATTTATCATATTCGATCCTCCCACCTGATGATCTGAGGTTACAGCAAAATGCGTCGTGAAAAATAAAATTTCAACTAAATAATTTGCTTTTCATCTAATTCTTCAATATATAAATTTCTATACATATATCCCGCGTTTCCTCGAGGTATCACTGCTATGAACTGTTTTTGCCGTTTTAATGGTCCTTCAGGCGAATAACTAACGGCAATGATTATGATACTTGCTGCCATAGCATAGTCGAAGATCCAGAAACGTTTATTTTATAGTGCACTGGCTAGTAGGGATCTAGCCTTCTTCTGAACCATTATACTGGTACCACTCCTTAAGATGGAGAAAGTAGCTAAGGACAGGATCATCGCTGCAACAGCTAAAAAGCTGTTGGTCCGGAGACGCGGGTTACTTGAACTTAATACTTCTAGTGCACTTGCATGCGATATAGACAAGCGTTTGGACTCAGGATCATTGCTGCAAAAGTTCGGAAACCAAGGGGCCAAAGGCCGTGGCTCACACCGAATCCAACCGACTGAACTATTTTGGAGCTATTAGCGGCAGAAGTTAGCCCAAACACGGTCTTCCAACTGAAAAGAAGCCGGTCTGGGAATTCAAGTTTACTCTATCTTATTTTATTTTACTTTAGCTACTTGTCAAAATCACTTCCTCATCTCCTTACAGAAAAACGAAAATCAAAATATATTATTTAAGGCAAGGTGCTGATCCATAACTAGTGAACCAGCACCAGGCCAAGAGAGAAAATCTTTCAGCACTACTGGCTCTTGAAGATTTGAAAACTTAAAAAACTTTCAAAAGGAAATGCAAAACGAAAAGTCTCCAAAACTTGCTTGAAGTAAGAAACCACTGCATTGAGACTGTTAAAATCACTGGACTAAAATCGAATAAATCTTCAAAAGCGGAGTACTGAAAATTTTTCAAAGTCCCTTAGGGGGACCCCTCGATAAAAACACAAAGTTGAACATTTACCACCATCAAGGAATTCTAAGTTGAGATCACAGCATCTTTTTGACACTAAGTTACACAAGGAACAAGACCAAATTCTTCTAAGTCCCAGAAGGAGACTCTATGAAATGAGTAAGTATTAACAACCTTAACACTGTACAGCAAAACTAAGTGTAGAAGTAGCTGCCTTGTTCTGAGACTAAGTCTAAAAGTGATTTATCGAAAATATTTATAAGTCAAAAAAGGGAACCCAGAAATATTTCTACGTTTCAAAATCGTTATACCACCGGTTTCCACTACGTGTCAAAACTGGCAAATTTGAACCTTTGAAGTTTTAGTGTTGAGGAGAGGAGCTGTTGAGGTGTTCACTCTGTGCGAGTCGAACTTAGAGTGAGGCTGGAGGGCGAGGGTGCTCCTTATATACTTGCCAGGGGGTCTGCTGGTGCGTCTGTGGGGAAAGATTTGAAAAGTTTGAAAATGATTGGAAAAATTGAAGAAAGATCTCCCGACCTCTCCTTAAGGCGGGAGAGTGGGAACTTCAGTTTTTTTTATGAATTTTGACAAAGGAAAGGCAGATAGACTGGAAAATTAGGTAAGAAGATAGGAAGAGTGGTGGATAGAGTACCTTACCTGTCAAGAATATGAGTGTGACGACTCTGACCTGTCCTCCTGAACTGGAGTCGCCGATTGGCGGTGCGAGTTGCCGGCTAACGACAGAAGTACTATGCCGTTAGCGACCCACTGCAAAATGATTAGTTAAGTGGTTAACGTTGTACAACAGAGAGCACAGAAACCAATCAGAACATCGTGTAATATTATTAGGCCAGTAGTTTTATCCATCCGTTGGTGTACACGTTTCAGTTTCACTAGTAAATTGAGGAATATCTAACTTTGAAGAAGCTCTGACAATTGATGAAGTTTCAGTCAAATAGACCGGTGATTGTCTCGAAATCATTAGCTCCAAGTTACGGAAATTACAGACAGAATAATTGACTGCGTCAAAAATAAAACTTTCTGGGAGGAGGTAGCAAAATTGTGAACTAACACATGATTTAAACGTCGACACTCGACGATTTCATTTGATGTTAAGTAAAATGTGATAGTTACACAACATAAAAAAGGGACACAATGATACCCTCACGAGGTATATTGCAATTTGTGCGACATCAAGTCTGGGCAGCACTGCAAGCAGCAACAACCAAACGAACTATTTATAGTAATTGAAATGCTTTGCAGAACCGAAGAATACACCCGCTCTTCAAAACGTGTAAAATAAGACGTGTGACAGGCAGCAGAAGTGCAGTAAGAGCATTTGTAGCACAGCTCCCGCAAATGTTAGCGGGCAGTGAGTGCTGAGATCGCCCTAAGCTAACCCGGCACTTTATTGATTCTGCACCTGATGTCTGGCGGTAAAATGTCGGCTTACATCGCGCTTAGCAGCAGAAGCATACTCACATTCACTGCACTTGTACGGTTTTTCTCCTGAATGTTTGCGGGCAAAATGCAAAGTCATATCGGACTTAGTAGCACAAGCATACTCACATTCGCCACACACATACGGCTTCTTAACAGAATGTCTATGAGCAAAGTGTCGGTTCATGTCTGCCTTAGCAGAACAATAATACTCACATGCACTACACTCGTACCGCCGGTTTTTTGAATGTTTGCGGGCAAAATGTACATTCATATCGGACTTAGTAGCACAAGCATACTCACATTCGCCACACATATACGGTTTCTTTCCAGAATGTCTGCGGGCAAAATGTCGGTCTTTATTACGCTTATCAGCAAAAGTACACTCACAATCACTGCACTTGTGCGGCTTGTCTCTTAAATGTCTGCGAGCAATATGCCTGTTTAGACACCATTTAGTAACAGAAGCATACTCACATTCACTACACGTGTGCCGTTTCTCAAAAGAATGTTTGTGAGCAATATGTAACTTTACTGCGGTTTTAGCATGAGAAATATGAGCACATCCATTGTATTTGTTCCGTTTTTCCCCTGAATGTTCTCCAGCAAAATGATGCTGAAAACGATTTTCAAAATCACGCGCAGAATCGCATTCATTGTATTTCAGGGGCTTCTCATTAGTGTGTTCAGAAATAAAATGCTTCACCAAGAGCTTTTTTACTTTAGAAGCATACTCGCAACATTTGCATGCGTAGGGCAACTTCCCTGAGTGCTTGTCACCAAAATGAGTGCGCAGATCCCGATCTGAAGCACCGACATACTCACCCATACAACACTCATGAAGTTTTACAGTAGCAGGAGCAGCAGATGGGCTATGGCTAGGTAAGAGCCTTTCACATGAAGATGAGCCACACAGCTCGTTAACTGATGTCACTGGATCGTGCACAGAAGCTAGGTCAAGTTTCTTCTCTGCAATTGATGTTGCACCAGCTATAAGAGCCTCACTTGAGGGCCCTGCTGCGGGTCCGTCACTATCGTGTGCTGCCGGTACTGGTTCATGGTATGACGGCTCCGGCGTTCCAACTGCCTGCCAAGGAAAACAAAACCATACATCTTACCAGCAAGCAGCGTTTGCTTGCAGATTGCTCAGCTAGTGGCCTTACCGGGCCCGTAAACTGTGACAGCAACTAATGACAAAAGTTACATGACTTAACATTACTTCTTATCGCTCAGTAATATTGTTGGAATTCTCAGCTGCCACACTATCACGGGCGTGGTCATGTCTAACCAGCGCAATAGTAATCAGGATTTGAATTACCGGATGATCCGCATAAAGGCCATTAACAACTAGTTCTAGAGCACGAGAATTCGTAAATAACTCCCGCAAGCCAGAGTTCCGGTGCCGTTATAAAATTGGTGAAGACACATGTTGAGTTGCATGAAGAACGTTTGCAGGGATATTTTTGCAGAGCAGATTGTGGTTTGCCATGATCAGTAAGTATAACCCACAGGAGAAGTAAACTAGGGATTCCTGCCGTTGACGCTCAAAGCCGTGGCTTCAAACTTCCCTGCTAAGCAGGAGAGTTTTCGCAGCGCTTTATGTGATCACTCCTCATCTGGTCTGCGTGCAGTTGCCAAAATAGGGAGGGTCGGAAAGCGCAGATTTGTCACATACAGCTTTACATTTCTGGAATCATAGCTCTAGGCGATTCACGATCGACTGTAGCCGTGAACTTCTCTGGGGACCGTTGGCCTACATGGTGTGCAGGAAAGATTTACCCATAGAAAATTTTTAATTAACAAAGTTTAAGAGCACATAGGTAAATGAAAATCAGAATAGATATTTACATATATGTAGAGAACATATTGCAGCATTCATATTTCAAAATGACTTCCCTTTGCCGTCACCAGGAGCTTAATACGATGAATAACTGATAGGCAGGAATCCTGCACTATTTTGTCACCTAACGCGGCCCAAGAAGTCTGAAGGGCATCTTTCAGGGCTGCAACATTTGGATAGGATTTAGCGGAGACATCACTTTCGAGGATGGACCAAATAGCAAAGTCCATTGGATTGATATCTGGGCTTGATGGAGGCCAACGATCCTTGTGCCAGAAACCACTGAAATGGTCCTTGCACCATTGCTGAGTCACATTTGATGTGTGGGAGGGTGCCCCGTCTTGGGTGAACACATAATTGTTTCAAAACTGTTCCGACACCCAGGGCAACACTTTAGTTTCCAACATTTCCATGCAAACTTGGCTATTCACATTAACTCCTTCAGAAATGAAGACCAAAGGAGATTTGGACCCATTGGAGGCAACTGCGGCCCAAACCATAACCCCAGCAGGTTTAACTCGGCGAAAATGACTTCGACTACCGTCCGGCAAGTCTTTAGCATCACGGGCGTACAGTTGATCATTCTGCTTATTAAGAACAACTTCCACAGTGAATATCTTTTCGTCGGACCAGATGAAAACTGTGTCTGTGGCCCCCTTGAGTTCCTCCAACATCAATTTCCTCCTATCAAGTCGTTTTTTCTTCAATGCCTCTGAAAGTAACTGCTTGAATTGCTTTTTGTATGCCTTAAACCCTAAATCATCTTTAAACACCATATGCATAGAAGATTTTGAAATCCCGAACTCTTTAGCAGTTTTTCTCATCCTCCTTCGAGGACTCCGCTTCACTCGCTTCTGAATGCTTTCACCCCTTTTTTGGTTCGAACAGTTCGTGGGCGGTCTGGAATTTTCTTGTTGGAGGTTGTATTAGTATCATTATAACGTTTCCAGTCATTATATTCAGTCTTACGCGACACATGGAGCTTTTTTATGATGTCCTTGTTGGTGATACCAGCTGTTTTTAAGGTAACAATTTGATCTCGTTTTGCTTGAGACGCCATTTTGGTAGAAGTATTGTCTACAAATTAGCGAAACAAAAGACAATCATTCAAAAGAGTTCTGAAAATCTGAAAAGCTCAATATACAATCAAAAGTTATTTGTATCAATTATTAAATGTTTTGTGGCTATTTTAAAAATGGGTAAATCTTTTCTGGACACCATGTATGTCTGCGACACAGACTAGTGCGAGCGGATTTCCCGGTGGAGGTGCGAGTTAACGTTACATTTACCTTAAAAGCTTGCTTTCCAGTAGAAGGTGTTGCGATTATGGAGTTCTACGTTACGACTAACAATTTTTTGAACTGTATAGTCTTGTTCAAAGTTTATGTTTAAGATATTTTATAGTAATATAGTCCAAGAATTTAATATCAGCATTCATTTACAGTTCTGTTAGGGTGCGTTAGTGAATACCATTAGTGCAAAAGCTCTTTTAGGTGCTTGTAGCTAGTTTCATATACCTGCTCTTCACTCTATGTACCTGATGTAGTGATTTCATACATTTGTGCAATAGTAGGACAGTCCTGAATTTTATGATTATCATGACAATAGTAGACTTAATTTGTTTTTTTCTCAATTTGACAGATCACTATACATTGTTTTTAATCCTGAAGATGACCAACGTACTTGGTCGAAACGTCGACATGAATTTTAATATAGCAATTTACGGAATTACAAAGATTTTCCCGTATTGTTTTGAAGAAACTGACAAGTGTGTCTTTTTAAATTTAGGAAGATAGAGAAAGTTTTTAAACAGAACAGTAATATAGTCTAAAACTGTAAGTGGGAATCTGTTGTTTGTAAAATCTTGCATAACTCATGTAGTTTTCACTGGGCATGCATGCTTTCCATGATAAGCAGCGGGCCGAATCGCGATGAATATGGGGTTTGACTGTGGATTTTATGTTTATCAGTGCCATATAAGTGAACTGTGTATACATTCCGGTGTCTGCCGACTTGATGAAGACCGATATGAAAAGTGGTTGTTCTTTAGTTTAAATTTATGTGGAGGAAATTCCCTTTGTTGTCGATTATCTCTTTGCGCGGAAACTTGAGCTTGTAATTATTTCGCATGCAGCACTTAAATCAGGTGAGGTGATTTGATTGGAAAAATGGAAAGTATGTCTTCCACATATGAGCACCCTTTAACAATAGGGGCGTAAGTGACACGTTTTAAAATATATAGGAGAGCTTATTAAAGACAATACACTGGTGTAATAAGGTACAAAATAATCGATTTAACACATGATTCTCGACCATTTCTACTCGGATTTATGATTTCCTGAAAAAAACGGCAGGTCTCAATGTGTACTATCCGATGGTGCTAAAAAATATTTCGAAAAACCTGTCGCACGCTCCTGTTGTTCTAGGGCCCTCATATGGTCTGAAATACTTTGAGTAGGATGATGGGTTTTCAATAAGCAAGCAGCATGGATTTCAGCTGGGACAAGTAGAAGTCCGAGAACATCGGTCCGGCATCAAATGGTTACGACGCCAAGGTGGACCAACGCATTATCATTATGCTCGATAGGTGTTTTGCATGTGGAAACTAGTGGCAGTCTTTACATTGTGTCTGGGGGAATGACTGGTGATGGCATTATTGGGAGGTGTAAAACGATTAATGATAATTTTAATTTTCCAGTACTAGCACATTGTTAAAATGAGACAGTACGTCTTAGGAAACAACCTTGACAATTAGTTTCACTGTAATACATCTTGAAGTAACTGGTAGCTTGATGGAAGCATTTACGTTTGGTTGATGTAAGGCTGGAATGTAATATTTATCCACTGAGCGACCCCGTGCGTAGCTATTAAAGTCATACTAATGATGGGGCGCAGTGGTAACTCTAGTTTGTGTTTGTGCATTTTCGGTAGTTAGTTCACACCAATGCACAGGTTTGAAGTCGCGGGTAAGACAGAGAATTTTTGACGTCGTTAATTGATTTTTTGGCAAGGTCTTGATACCATTAACAAGGTTGAAATTCAGGTGTGTTACTAGCAAGACTGTTGAATTTGTTGTTATGTCTTTTTATCTGGTATGATGACTTCGCCTCCTTTCTAAGGCCTTTTGACAATGATGCTTTTGTTAGCACTGAGCCGTGTTCGTGCTTCCCACTCATCGTGGAAGCAGCTCTGAGTTTTCGTAGGGGTCTCGTACAGAATGGCAAAAACTTCAACTTCGTGCTTAGCTTATTTCAGTTTTTGATTTACACAGGGTTTCTCTGCAACTTTTCCAGGATGCTCATATAACGATTCGCCGTAGGAATTTTATCATTCAAACTGCCGCAGTTTCTATTGGGAGAAGCCCTAATCCTCTTTTAGGGATAGTGATTCCGGTAGAACTCCACAACCCCAACACTTTCGATAGGGAAGCAAGCTTTTTAAAAAGAATAATTACTGAACATGGTAAGCCAGCCATGGGGTCTGCAATCTCGAGTACCTCAGAAGTGCTAGTAAAACTTCTACAACTACGGTCTCTGCAAAATATCAATGCAACATATCTGCATGCCCATCAAGATGTCTTTCGTCAGCAATCGTTCATAAGCGACAGAACTCAAGCAGGATGAAGTTTTTTACGAGTTTTCGTGTTCCACAACAAAACTGACTGTAACGCCGCTTAAGTGGGCCAAACCACCTTCGCGCTGGAAGGCAATGCAACCAGCACCGACAAGTAGGCAGCAGCATCTACAAAAGCATTTCCGTGGCGACCACTAAGAAGAACCGTCTCGAATCACAATTATTACCCCTTCATTGTGCGTAAAAACCGAAAGTCAAAATAGGACATGACAGTAGATAACAGAAGCCCTACCCTTCAGACAGTAACTGCCACCAATCAACATAAAATATGACGAGCTCTCGAACCTTTTCAATATTTTCAACTGATATTGCTCCGCCCATCCATGCCGCTGTAGAGGAAATTAACGCCCTAGTCTACCGCATAACAAACGAACAATTTTACTTCGGCTGCATCTCCGTCAACTAATCCAATAGGAAATTTGTGACCTAACTCGTTTGGACATTCTTTACCTAATTCCATGCCATTGCCTCATTCTGTCACCACCTACAGTAAGTCTGCGTATTTATTCCATATTTTCAAAGACGCTCACCCCTGCTGACAGGTACGCAGCATTTTATATAGCATATGTTCATTTATTTACGAATCATACTATGTCCAATAGAATTTTATTTACGAATCATATTAAGTCCAATAGCTGATCAAAAAAATGTGTTTTTAGAAAGGTACTCTTAGCCACACTGGGCGAGCAACTGTTCACCAGCACCAGGCTGCACCAAAGCCCAAAAAAGTCAGCAGGGAAAGGCAACCAACAGTCTCACCAGCTCATCAGGTGTCCTCCAGTCAATGGGCTCTTCTTTCACAGATATGCAGTCATCATCATCATCAGCTAGTTCATACTTGATCTGAACACCTTCCGCTGAAGTAAGATGAACAGAGGCAGCGCTATCACCTACAACTTAAATAAAACAAACATAAGAAAGGTAAACATAAAACAGAGGCAAACCTACATAATGCAAGCACTGCATGTTGTGGCTTGATTGCATCAAAACAGTAGGCTGCAAAAACTTTACAGTGCAAAAAAATTTATTTAAATACAACTTATAAAACAGCATCAATTTTCTTTTTCGCTTAAAATTGCTCAATGAAACGTCAAGATGTAATAGGGTTAGTAACTAAGAAATTGCGCCCTCAGGGGGGACCTTTCCCTGCCCTGGCGGGACCTTTCCCTGCCACAAAATATTTGGGCCTCACAACCCTAAGGTTCCCTAGTGCCTTCTCCGCAGGGGATGTTGCAACTTGTCACAGTTTCAGCTGACGAGCTTAGTTTTGTAAAGTTAGATAGGCTCTCAATACTTCATCTGTTTCGGGAGGTGGGCTGCATATCGAAGTGGCTGACCTATTCCCGCTAGACTTCTACCTTCTTGTATTTCGTTTCCTTCCCCAGTACGGCGCAGCTGAGCGAAAGCGTTCAGCCGCGCCCGGGGTTTGGAGATGAACTTGCGCCGTTTTCCTGTCAGTAGCGCACTGACCACTCTGACACCTACCGGCAGAAAAGCCGAGACAACAATGATTGATACTTAAAAACGCACCCTAGTCGGCGCATGAGCCTGTGGTTACTGTCGTTAAACACAGGAATAGTTCGGCGCGATATAGGCAGTGTGCTACTGAAGCGCTAGTAAAAACTTCCACTATTACTAAGGAATTGCATTGCATTTCTTGGATAATGTATTAGTAACAAGATATATAGATATACTAGGCGTATTTTTTGCACGGACAAATTTCATCCACGGGTAGAAAACTCAAAATACCGTACATCGATTTTCACGAAAGATAAAATGCTCTAAACTCCTTAATTTTCAAGTTATAATACCTTAAAATAATTTTAAAACTCAAAGTAGATACTACATTCGCCCCAATATCAGCACCAAATTTGATAGTTCAGAACGTTCTATGCACATCATCTATCTCAACATTCGTAAAGGGCTGAATGCTCACGGTGCAGCAGTTTATCAACTAGCCAACTCAAACTCAGACATCCAACTCGTTTGCCCTAATACCGTAAAAACATTATTATTGAACTAGTGGACCCGTGCGTGAAAAACAATTTCACGCAATAATCAATATGTTTGCTTAATAAAGGCCAGGGTGGAATTTTTGATTCTCTGAATTGCTTTCTCATTGATAATTTGACATACTCTCATCCTTAGACTCTTTCTAGACTATTCTCCCTCTTTCCCGTGCTTCTTCCATAGTGATAGGCAGAAGTAAAATCTTGAAGAAAACACTGTAGTAAACTTAACTAACTCCAGTCAGCTTATATGCAATGTCAGTGCAACGTAGCCATGATACCGCCAAACTCAAATACCTGTTCCACCGAAGTGCTGAAATTTTGGCCGATGAAGAGATAACTGCTCAGTCAATGAAAAAAACGGCAAGCTACAAGAACTAACTGTCTACTGCCAGTGAAAAACAACCCCTTCCTGATGTGAATGCTCTGTTGAACATCTACTGAAGTTATATGACGTCACCTTAGAGAAAAAGTTATAAAATCAGACTCAAGAAGCTGCATACATATTGTTACGATTTCAAGAAGTGTTTCAAGCAAGAACCGTCTTCAGATAAAGGGATAATGATCAGAATTTCACAATCTTCTGCAACCTGGTCATCGATCTCCATTGCAAGGCAACTTGATTATGAAACCTGCAATTTGGCCTATTTTTTGTCTATTATTCCATCAGATGCGGGCACCAAATATATAAATAAACGAAGTGTTTTATTATTGATGGATTGTATTCAAATGCTAAGCTTGAAACTGCAGATATTTTTCCTAACAGTAAAATAATTCACGTTCAGCAATTTTTCCACCTTCCTAAACGTTAAAAGACATCTACTTGTCCATTTTATCAAAATTATACAGGAATAAAATTTGACTACGCAATAAATCACTATTAAAATTCGATACGACGTTTCGGCCTATTACGTTGGCCATCTTCAGGTATTACAAGCATAGTCTTATATAAGTAAAAAAAGAAGAAAAAAATTACATCTATATTTGTGACAATGAACCTAAAAATAAAGTCGAAAAATTGAAACTATCCTATTGCACAGAGCGAAACTTGTACTGGTTATTATTGCCACGGACACACACACGTAGTGAAATTTGTACTGGGTACTATTGCTCCGAAGCACACACGCACATCTCAACAGCACCGCGCTCTCACACAAAATAGATTGAATGTTCCAATGAACACTTTTGCAGTGGTGAAGCGTAGCAGAGTACCTCTGTCGGTAGCACTTAGACTCGCATAGCCGAGGCTTCTCCATGACAGGAGGACAGGTCAGA
>LQNS02277964.1:12138316-12151073 GCA_001587735.2 Parhyale hawaiensis | reverse complement strand
ATCCAGGAAAGAGAGACCAATGAAACTGCAAATAAAAATAATAATATCTTAATAATAAGGAACAATGCACTGTACACCGCACCATCTATTGTGAAATGTAACAAGAGCCGATGCCATTGTCAATAACCAACAAACAAATGAGTAGCAAATTCAATAGTACAATATACAATTGTACAATTTCACGACTTTTTTTAGTGTTAGGTAGCCAAATAAATAAAGATCACTTATTATCTCGCATAAAGTAGTCACACCTATGGAGGTTTCCTTTAGCCTTAATTCGAGAATTTTGAAGAACTGACATTCTGAAGAGCAGGAGGAGCAGTCAATGATGAAAGTAAATTTGAGATCCCCCGTCGTATTTCGCCTCACCTTTCGGTGTTGGAGTGCTCCACGCAGTGTAAGTTTATAGCGTACAGTCCGAGAATCGAACCCGGGCCTTTCTTGGTGAGAAGCTGAGCCATTGCCACTTCACCACCGAAAGCCAAAGCAAAAATTCTACTCATGCAGGGGAAATAAGCAAACCGTAGACCTTATCATTTTGAATCTTAGATTCTGCCCGATACTGAGATAGTACACCTGTCGACATCTCTTTAGTTTCACTGTAGCGTCGGTGAAAGCAACACTAACACACTGCCACTGCACTTGCCAGGTCACAGTACGCTAATACTAAATTCTACTGCCTTACCACAGTGATGATTCACTATCGTCTTGTTATGACTCAACTACAGATTTATGCAAGTGATCTGCTGCTAACGCTGGAGACCATAAATAACTTTCCGATGCAGTAAGCATCCAAAATATTTTCATAGCTTTTGCCAAGGAGTAATAATAACAATAATAATAACAATGGGAAAATCTGACAGACATACGAAGAAAAAGAATGAGCGTGAAATGACGTTTTTTTTATCAAGCAGCCGCAGCGCTCGCTGCTCGTTTTCCTGCACATAACTTTTTTAGCAGATATATATATGTTACCTGTAAGATGCAGTCAGGAAGTATTACTATTACTACATTCGATAAGACAAGAATAGCAAGAGCACTTCAACAGCAATATTAGAATAATTCTATACACATAATGCTGAGCGTGTGCTGCAGCTGTTTGGCCAGAAGAAAACGTCATTTCACGCGCATTCTTTTTCATAGTATGTCTGTCAGGTTCTCTCATTATTATTACTCCCCGGCTTTTGCAAAGGAAAACTCCCAGTTGCCACTTGGTGGACAAACATAGAACACCGCATAATATGATAGCTAGCGTGTAATCGCATTATATAACAAATTATGACAATTGTCTCTTGAATAGTATCAAGTTAGAAAGATGTGTCATGCCCAAGTCTACACTTAAGAAAGGTATAGCTATCGACGCAACTGCCACCTACCACACTGATGGCAAAGTTACAGAAAATTTGAAGCTAGCGAACTTCTCGTGGCTGTGGTGCCCGACCCTCCACAGGTGGCCCGCAATGCTCCAATTCAAGCGGCGTAACTATACCGGGAAGTCACTGGGTACAGATCGCTGTTACAATAAAGCAGGGTAATACTATTGCAGGGTCCCGAGTGCAGGGGCGCAACAACGCCCCTGCCTCCGCAAGTACTGCGCCGATTTGCTCCGGTTTTCGTAAACGCCATTACAATATACATACAGTACTTGCGCTGATGAATAGTCAGAACTCATAAATTGCCAGGGGAGGAGCTAGGGTTATTCGCGCCAGTGGATAAAGCCGATTTGCTTCTCCCCACAGCGTGAAAAAAACTGGTCGATAGTATTTTCGATACACTTCACCGAATGGCTGCCGATCTCTCTGGTAACGCTAGCAATAGGTACTTAAGTCAGTTATACCAAATTCGTTAGGGGTGCTCGCGCCCACATTTTTATTTTATTTTTCCTGTACATTTTTCAAAATCGAGGAGTCGAGATCAATGCCCTTGAGCTACTGGGCTAGCGGCGACATATTTGTAGTGAGATTCTGAACATTGTATTGCGCCTGCAGAGATAAATATTTGAAAATAATAAAACAAGCGTTTAAAAAAAGCAAAACCTTATTTCTTGCTACTGAAATTTTAACATCAGTACAGTTAGCAATAGCCCAATGAGTCGCAACCTCGGGCTAATTTCTTCATCTCGCCGTGAAATCGAGAAGCGCCTTGTTCAAAACTTTACTCACTACCATACAAACAGGCCACTTCACCCACGGCAGTTTGGCTCCCCCTTGAAGCTGCATCCAGGCACTGATGCCCCCCCCCCCTTGCCACCCTTTCAATTTTGAGCTACGCCCAGGTCAACAGCAATGTGTATTCATGCTCTTGCAGTCGCGGGAATTCCCCGAAATTGATTCTTTGAACGGGTGACATGGGGCAGGTTAACAAATACTCACCGATATTCATTATAAGACGACTTACGGAAAATTTGAATCGAAAGAATGTACGGCCAGCGAGCTCGATAGACAAAGCAGACAATCGAGTCTCATGTTGGTTAAGTACGATAGTGGCTTTTGCTGAAACTATTCAAATTACGTGACGGGATATTTTAGACAAGTTCAGAGCCAAAGTCTGCAAGGCAGCAGATAGTCGCACGAGTTGGAATATAAAAAGGAAATCTTTCCTGACTCCAAAGATGCATTGGCTGCCATCATGAAGGACTTCTGAGTCCTACTTGTTAGTCTCCGATAGCTTTAATGATGCCGGCGGACGCTTCCATGCATTCACCGGGTTACACGTATCCAGTGACGTCATGCCTGTCAGGCGACTTGGGCAGCTGGAGCGCAGCCGACAACAGTCTGATTTCGAGCGGCGCAGCGAGAGGTTGGTGACACTTCCTCTGTGCGATCTTATATAGCCTAGCGTGCGCGGACATTGGTCCTAACACTACTAACGTCAATGTTCATCTTACCACTCGTGCACCACCGGAGGCGTCCAAAATATCCTCTGACAAAGCCAATGTTTTGTCAACTACGGTACGGCAAAACGAACACAATATTACGGCAGTTGCAACATCTGAAAGGTGAAATTAAAGACAACTTTGAAAGTTTGTAATCTAAAATTACATGATCCACAAACAGCAGGCCAGGCATATGAACTCAATTCCGTCTAACACAAAAAAATATTAAGCCACAGAACCATATTATGCCACAAAACAGTAGAAGTAGTAGAAGAAGAAGGGCTACTAGGGCAACAACAATAGTGGCATCGTTACGGATTGTTCGCGATCTTTTCTCTCCTTTTTTTGTCAGTTTGATGCGAAATCAAAAGAGTTCAATTGGTCTCAGAGTGGGCAGTGCGCTACTACAGGCAGGAAAGGCAAGGAGCAGAGCAAAGACGAAAAATAAATGAAAAGATAGTAAGACTCAGGCAGATGGCCACTAATTAACGTGGCCCTCAAACAGAAGCAGATAGGAATCCTATGTAATGGGTCATTTACCATCTTGTGAAAGCCCAGTTCGCAGAGCGGAAGGGGAAGTATATGTAGATCTAGGTAATGTACTATTTATTCAATGACGTTACGTTTGAAAGTATGTGTGATGAAACGTCATGCAAATTTGATCAGCATGTTGCAGTCTCACGAGACGTATGTAGATGGACTTTCTTCTTCCATTTGAAGGACGAGAACAATCGTTTGCAGCATGAGTACAAGGGTTAAAAAAGGTTCGCTTGCATGATGGAATCGTTTAGATGAAATAAGGACAATGTATTGAGAGAAAATAATGAGAATTGGTAGCGGATTACCCACGTGACTCTCAATAATTGGCGAGGAATCGCTTCTTATACATAAATTAGCATAATTTTCTAGGCCTAGCTGGTTCAGCACGCACTTTGTCTCATATCTAAGAAGCTGGTATCGCCTTCCGCCAGCAGCTAGTTTGGTTGTCCCTTTTCAAAGCGGCTAAAGAGATTATTCACTATTTCTCTTCAGAGAATATGCAGGATGTGACCACTGGAGCAGTAGTGTTAGATTCTATTATATGAGTCTTTTCGAGTCCCTTTTCACGTCAATGCATTGCAGTAACAGGAGCATCCCAACAACAACTTCAATATTCCTAGAAGCTGTAATTGCCTAATTTATTTCAAATTCGCTTGTGTTTTTATGTTTGTTAGCGCAATAAATTGAAAATTGTTGAGTGAATCTTTATGAAACTTGCAGGAATTGTTAGTATTGTTAAAAGATATGAATGATTATATTTTGGTGCAAATCGGTTGGTTCGTTTGTATGTTTGACTTATGTTTGTTTTAATGTTTGTTAGCACCATAACTCAAGCAGTAATGAAAGGATCTTAAAAAAATGCAGAAGCTGTTAATACTAATAAAAAGCCCAAATGATTAGATTTTGGAGCTGACGCAAAAGAATTCATGGTTTCAGAGCCAATTAGAATTTTTCGTTACCGTTGCCTTACTTGGCGGAGGTATGCGCTCTCAGAGTGCGCTAGTTGTCTTATGCACCCTGCGTAAATGTTGGCCTAGACGAGTGACAACAGCAAAACATCCGGGTATGGGACAAGTTTTCATTTTTTCTTGATTCACAGGTTTACTTTTTCGTAAGCGTAGTCCTAGGATATTAACAATCTTCTTAGCCTGATTGTCGTCATAATTATGACGAGTGCGAACATGGCTTGGTAGATCCTTAACCACCGCAGGGCACTCTGGACATTTTCTGCCTGGTCGTTTGAGATTCGGTGTGACCACAGGAGCAGTAGTGTCAGACTTGATAATAGGAATAGTTACGAATCCCTTTTGAGGTGATTGCCTTGCAGCAACAGGAGCACCTTCAATATTCCCAGAAGCTATAAGCACCTGATTCATGTCACGTTTGCAAGTGTTTTTCACTGAATTCTGACTAGGATCGTTCATTATTTTATGCACCCTGCGTAAATGTTGGCCTAAACGAGTGACAACAGCAAAACAACCGGGTATGGGGCAAGTTTTCAGTTTTTCCTGCTTCACAGATTTAACTTTTCGTAAGCGTAGTCCTAAAATATTGACAATTTTTTTAGCCTGATTGTCGTCATAATTGTGGCGTGTGCGAACATGGGTTGGTAGATCCTTGACCACCGCAGGGCACTCTGGACATCGTCTGCCTGGTCGTGTGAGATTCGGTTGAGTCAGCTCTGGATCTAACCGCTTTACCAAACTTCCCGACGCGCATTCCTGGAAAAGATTTAATATAAAATGGAAAATCAAAGTAAGGGCGCGCTCAGTGTACACTGTACAGCCTAACAGAAACTAATGAATATTAAAACGCATTTTCTCAGGTTACTAAGATCTAATGAAACCCGTGGAAAACCACAGACCAACTGAATAGGAGAATACAGATGTTTCTCAATAGTATCAACGCCCTTGGAGACACCAAAGCAAGAAACATAAATAACAATGAAAAGTGCATCAGGAGTATCACAAAAGAAAGAAGTAGAGATGTTCGAAAGTCCTAACTATACCTAAAATTTCTGAAAAATTCTCTCACTGCAGCTCATTAGCACATGGTAAAGAACAAATCTGGGGCTAAAGTCAACAGTTTATCACGCGTCAACCGAAGAGAAAGCAATAACTTACATATCTACAGTACATGCAGGTTTGTTCGAGTCCTATTCAATTTTTTCGAAGTAAACATTTTTAGATAAATAGCTTAAGTAAGAAAGACAGGATTTAAAACATATTTTACATAGACAGTCCTGACACTCAACGGCACTCAATAAAGAATAAAGAAGTCATTCGAAGTGATGATGAAGTTTTAGGCTGTAAAAAATCCTAATAGATTAGGTTATGCCATGGGAATACAAACTAAATAGAAAAATTATTGAAATAAATACAAGATCTATATTTTCACATAGCCTTGATTGTGTCAGCCAAAGATGTGACACGCCCCGCGCGAAAGTATAAAAGCCGCGCCCGCTCGAATGTAGCTAGTATTTTAGAGACCGACTGGTATACTGACCGGTCCTCATCTATAACCTCTCTTGCCAGAAGCGCGCATCAAGCCTGCCTACCGCTTGACATAAACTACAGAGAGCTATCTGTATTAGAGAGTTTAGAAATACAGTGAGTGTGTAACATGAGTATCTATATCCAGCGTACCAGGCCGAATCCCCGGTTATCCGCGATTCCAACAGTAACTATGTGTAGAGATCAACTGCAGCTAAATATAGAGATTAAATGTAGCTAACTACGGAGATCAATAACAGTTAAATATGGAAATCAAATGCATACAAGCGCAGAGATCAATTTAAGATAGATTTAGGTATAAATTACAGCTAAATGTGTGTAGAGGTTGACTGAACCCAAATGTAGATATCAGCTGCAGCTAAGTGATGAGATCAGCCGCAGCTAAAGTGAAAAGTAAAAACATACTACTGGTGCAAGACTTCTTATCCTAAGGCAAGGTAGGAATGTGTATGATAGATAAGCACGATATCAGATATATAATGGGTTACGGTACAATTGAACAAGACCTACAACCATCACAGCATACATGAGTGAAACTCAACAGCGTCACCGTACACACTTTATAAAGTTACAGGCATCATTGTACAAAACTGTGGGACTGACAGAATGCACAGCGCACATGTTTAGGACTGATAAGGGGTATTGCGCCACAACACACAACCAGCAAGCTACAAGAGGCACCCAACATTCTTACCAGCTCTTCAGGAGTCCAGTCAATGGGCACTTCCTTCACGGAAAGGCAGTCATCATCAGTCAATTCTTGCTTAATCCAAAGACAGTCCATAGAAGCAAGAGGCTAAGAGACAGTGTTTTCACCTGAATAGAGAGTAAAATATTGTAATAAACATCTTGAATAACATGCAAATATGGGATGTGGTTATGGTAATACAGCACAACTAGAACGAATGAATGCAAATTGTAGCTAGAAGTGCATAGTACACATGTTTGGACCTTTGTAATCACCATGAAAATTGTGAAGTTTTAAATTCTTTGATGAAACTATCATCTTCGTTATGGCTGTGACACACACTAGCCAAAAGCTGAGGAAACTCTCGCAAACGTGCAAAAATTTTTTGCGCAAAAAAGTACCTCTCTTTTTCTTTTCCCACGTGAGAATGGTCCGTTGGTCAAAAAACGTCGAGCTCCGTTCATCTACATGACGTTGTCATGGCTACGGGCAGAACACAACGACAAAAATACATCCAAAGAACAGAATAACATAATAGATGCCACCCAATGCCTTCAAAATTATCATCAAGTCCAATTCTATGATAAAATATTTTAAAAATAAGAAACCCGTTGCGGCTACGAAAGCGAATTGAACGAAATACCCTCTGATAGATGTCTCTGGGCGTCACTTGTGGCGGTTTGTTGACATTTTTACAAGTTTGTCAATTGTATCGAGCGCAAAAATGCTGCATGCTCCGTCCTAGTATTTTGTGCTAAATCGAGAGTGTGCAGGTTTTTAAGACGTCGATTTCGCGCGCAAAACTCGGATACTCTTTTTTTTATAGCGTGTGGCATCGGCATTATGAAAGGATTGTGTATTAACACTATATTGGCAACGTCATGAATTACACATTGTGCAGCAGTATTGAACCAGTTGGCACTAGCGAGTTCAATATTCACAATATTCACAATAGGTTCCTATTGTTCTAACTGAACAGTGTATTGTGTATTGTTAACACTTGTGTTAGTTCATGTGTTAGTGCACTGTGCACCAGGATGTCTGTATGCTCGCAGCATATAGGGGATTACCAACTAAGGCGTAGTATAATGCGCTAAGACACGCTTGTCTTGTATACATCAAGAACATCTGCATTTGGCAGAAGAGCGAACGAGCCCAGTTCGGTCAATGGCGTTATATACGCTCTTTCCGCTGATTGTTATCAACAACGAAGCCTAGCTTAGCAAGTCGAATTAGGTAAGCTGACCAAGAAACATCTGCGCAAAGGTGCATGTAGCGAGGAATTGCTCAGCCGAATTAATATAAAATATTTAGCACTTATGAGATGGAACTAATCTGTAAATAGCCAACAGCTGCGGAGGCACACTTACAGCTGGTACTTGGTCATGTTGACCACGATGGCTAAAGGTATATAAACCTAGAGGATCCCAAAAAACAGGCTTTTCGAATAGACAGCCCTAGCAAGAGGGTCTGTATGTAGACTAGCAATGGCTTCACCAATATTGCGTTAACTGTATCAGAATTTCTCTAAGAGTGTGTAAGAATAAACACTAGCGTGTGACTGACGTTTCCTTGACCAAGACTTTGAAGAGGGCTTCAAACTCTATTCAGGACGAGACGGTCTTACCAACGGAAAAATCGAGTAATATCAGAACCCCTAAGTCATAACAGTGGGTTAAAGGATTATAATCACAAGAATCGTCTCTGAACGGTGAAACAGAGACCCCGTGAGAAGTAACACAAACAAATTTTTATTCAATAAAAGAAGAAAACTATAAATTCTTCTTACACCCTATAAGTTGCAACAGAGGATTTAGTTATCATAACTAAGGGTCGTCTCTAGCGAAAAAACAGAGATAAGAAGTACCTATACAAAAACTTCTTTTACAAGCAGCTATTTTAGGCGAACAAACAACATATATGATTTATTCCTCAGCAGCTGGCATTAAAAAACAAAAAGCTATGTAGCCAGCAACCGCCAAATACGTAGTCCCAAAAGCTACGTAACTAACTTAGCCTAACCTAGTCAAACCTAGCCTTGCCTAGCTAATCTAATTTAGCATAAGCTTTTGTCTCAACTTTTTCCCCCATACATATTGCAACATAAAGTAAATATGATCCCATCAGCTTTATAACAGAGAACTAGCTTTTCTTGATATAAATTCTTAAGACTGCTATTTACATCCTTGAGAGTGATTGCTACATAAAAAGCTTACACTGCTCCTCAGACATAGCAGAGATGCTACCATGTTGGTATAAGAACTGTAGAGTTAATGCGATGTAACTTGAGGTAGCGGTAGATATTTTCAGCACTTTCTGTTGGTATGCCATCAAATTTTGTGCTATAATCGGTCACACTTCGCGTACAAATAAAAGTGCTGCAACTAATTATTACCACCGCCAAGGAGGTTATGTTTTCTTCATGTTTGTCTGTCTGTCACCATGATAACTCAAAATGTTCTGAACCGATTTGGACGAAATTTACAGGGATTGTTGGGTATGTTAGGAGGAACAGATGATCAACTTTTGGTGGAGATATGTGCATCCGTTTGTTTGTCTGCCTCATTTTTCCTAATGCCATAACTCAAATAGTTATGGATGGATTTTTATGAAATTAACACGAGTTGTTAGGTATATAACAAAAAGTAAATGACCAAATTTTGGTAATGACCTGTTTGTTCGTTCGTTTGTTTGTCACTCTCTTTAATTTAATGCTTGTAAGCACAATAACTCAGAAAATAATAAATGGATTTTTATGAAATTTATAGGATTTGTTAGTAATAATAAAAGACATAAATAATTACATTTTGGTGGAGATTGATTTGTTCGTTTGTATGTTTGACTCATGTTTGTCTTAACGTTTGTTAGCAGTATAACTCAAAAAGTTATGAACGGATCTTCAAGAATATTGTACAAGCTGTTTTTACTATATGAAGGCACAAATGATTAGATTTTGGAGTTTATACAAAGAAAATTATATATGGTTTCAGCGTCAATTATTTGGTGCAGCTGCCTCGCTTGGCGGAGGTGTGCGTTCGCAGAGTGCTCTAATTTACAATTATATTGAACACGTGCTTGTTATATGCTGGTGACTACAGGCTAAAATAATAATTTATGACCTAGATAAATCTCTTCTACCACTGCTCAAAAGTCAACCGTAAGCTGAGCGGGAGCTTGACTACCAATACGCCACAGCATATGATGCCGAATGCAAAATTCTTTCAAAAGGACGATAATCTTTGTCTGTCTTGCGTGTTACTGTCATTATTCCACAAGTATAATGCACTGTCCAAAATTCGCCTAAACTACATTCCCGGGGAATACATTCACTGTGAAACGATGCGGACTTTCGATTTCAGACTACTTTCCAGAAGTTACAATTTTTTTCTTTGCGATAGCATGCTAGATAGCTGTAGTGCTCTAATCTCATTTTCACATCTACGCACTTGTCGGAGCGCAGTGCGACACAGACTGTGCAGGCTATTTTTTCTCTGATATAAACATATGACCTGTACGCCTCCTTCCTTCGTGCCTGCAAGAGTTACATGCCAAGCTGATTGCTATATGAAACTGGCAGACATTGTCGGTGTTTAACCATTTGTTTGTTCACATGTTTTTTGTCTTAGCAACCTAGCTGAAAAAGTTCTGAACGGATCTGCATGAAATTTGCAGGAAAGTTAAAAATGTTGAAAGGTATGAAAGATTAAATTTTGGTGATGGTCTGTCAGTCTCTTAGTCTATATCTCTAGTTTTTGTTTGTCAGAACATAACCGAAAAATATAGGGACGGATCTTCAAGAAACTTACAGGAACTGCAAGGGATGCTTCGATTAGTGCAGATAAAATTTTGTGGTTAAAAAAGTCTAGGATTCAGGACCAATTTGAATTTTCCCTGACACAACGTTGGTCGGTGGAAGTATGTACTTTCAGTGTACTTCTCTTGGTTCTTTTCCTTATTATGCAATCCTATGCAGTACTTCTACATTAAAGCTGCTTGCAATGCAATCTAACATCGGGTACCGTTGGACGATACTAATCAACAGCAGTTAGCGCGAGATGATATCGTATCGCCTAGCGCTGAGCCAAATGCTCGCACGCAGCTAGTCCAGCTGCACGTATGATGTATGGGGAAGTCCGTTAGCGAAATGTACTGCTTGATTAGAACGAAACAGCTGGAGATCTACACCGAGATGGTACCAAAGAGAAGGAAAAAAGCGCAAGGTATACCACAAAGTAGGAGAGTGCTTAGGAGAAAGAGAGTCAAGTATAACAAGAGACTGAAGGGAACAAGTAATCACAGAGTAAGATCTCGCCTGACTAAGAGGATACTGGAGGTGGAGGGGAAGTTGCTTCGGTTTTTGGAGGCACAGCGAGTCGAAGATGAGCTGCGGGCAGTAAAGGCTATTCAAAGGAATCCCAAGTACTTTTACTCTTATGCCCGTAGCAAAAACGTGCCAAAACCAGTGTCGGTCCTCTGGAGCGTAATGGTGAAATGGTCACAGATCGCAAACAGATTGCAGACATGTTACCGAGCCAGTATGTTTCGACTTTCAGTGAGCCGCTATACCAGGAGGAGACTTTTGATTTGTCTGGTTTACTGGTATAGCTCAGCGAGGTAGAAACAACACGGCAGAATGTTGAGGAGGCTATAAGAGAGCTCTCATCATCATCATCATCATCAGCGGCAGGTCCTGATGGAGTTCCTGCTATTCTGCTCCGAGTGTGTAGGCGCGCGCTCTCCCTGCCCCTGTCCATCCAGTGGAAGATTTCACTGGCCTCTGGGTACATTCCAGCTGAGTTGGAATTGGGCAGAATTACTCTTGTTCACAAGGGAGGAGTTAGAGATTCCCCTGAGAACTATCGGCCGATTACGCTGACATCTCACGTTATTAAAATAATGGAGAAGCTGGAGTGTAAAGCGCTGGTGAGCCACCTGGAAAGAACGCAGAGAATGAAGAAAACCAGTAGCTATGGTTTTAGAGCTGGCCAATCCTGAGTGTCTCAGCTTGTCCAGCACCAGCATCGAATCCTGAAGATTCTTGAGGAAGGAAAGGAGGTCGACGTTATCTATTAGGATTTCACTAAGGCGCTTGACAAAGTTGACCATGAGGTCCTCCTCCGGAAGTCTGGAAGTTGAGAAATATTGAAGTGGGTGGGCTTCTCTGTGGATAGATTAGAAGCTTTCTCTTAAACAGGAAACAGATCGTTGTTGTTGCTTGGGAGGAGTTGAAAGAGGAGCTTGTTGTAAGCGGGGTACCCCAGGGCACGGTCTTGGGCCCTGCACTCTTCCTTGTTCACGGGACAGATATTGATGAGCGGGTGCAGCACTGCAATGTTTCCCCCTTTGCAGATAATAATACACGCGTAGTTAAAGCGATAGAAGGTGTCGAGGACCAGCGCCAAGTACAGGAGGATCTAGATAGGATATATGAGTTGGCCACCAGTAATAATATGTCCTTCAACGAAAAAAAAAATTTGTAGTCCTCATGTATTGGCATGATGGGAGACGGGATAACGACACCGAATTCTATACTACTCCCAATGAAACGACGATTAAGTCTCAACAATGAGTGAAAAACCTGGGAATAATAATGAGTTGCACTGGGCGATTCGAGGAGGAATTGGAGTCGATGGTGGACAAAACAAAGCAACAAATGGGCTGGATACTAAGGACATCTACGTCACGTGACTCATTTATGAAGCTCGTGTTTTCAAGTCTCTGGTCCTCCCCCTCCTGGAGTATTGCCGCCAACTCTGGTGTCCGGTAGGAGCAGGAGCCAACAGGAGATTGGAGGCCGTCCAACGATCGTTCACCGCGAGGATTGCTGGCTTACACGGCCTGAACTACTAGCAGAGATTGGAGATGATTTCCCTGAATTCGTTAGAGAGGAGGAGGGAGCGATACATCATCATGTATATTTGGAAAATGGCTCACGGAGTAGTGCCTGGGGTGCTGGACTCTGCTGGGCTTAGCTTACACACTACTGATGGAGGCCGTAGGGGCTTCTGCTGTAAGCTACCAGAACTGAACAATAGGGCACCAGCGCGAATTAGGACACGGTTGGAGAGTTCTCTTGTGATTCGTAGACTTCGCCTCTTCAACTGTCTCCCCCGTAATTCGAGAGGGATCCATGGCTCTTAT
>LQNS02277964.1:12125557-12138054 GCA_001587735.2 Parhyale hawaiensis | reverse complement strand
CAATAGGGCACCAGCGCGAATTAGGACACGGTTGGAGAGTTCTCTTGTGATTCGTAGACTTCGCCTCTTCAACTGTCTCCCCCGTAATTCGAGAGGGATCCATGGCTCTTATACGACATTCAAGGACTAACTGGATAAATTTCTAGCAAGTGTCTCTGACCGGCCGATGTTCCCTCATTACTACCAATTCTCTATAAGTAACGGCATCGTCGACCAGGTCGTCTGTCGTCGGCATCGCGGGACGAGATGACCTAAGCGAGAGTGGGCGGTGCCTCAGCATGGCCCGGGACCAAAAAGGGCCCGAACTACATCCAGTAAGATCCAGTAAGACATACTGAAGCACACTGCTGACACTATTTTCAAGCTTGATTTCCTAAATTAGTTTTTCTGAAGAAAGTGCACGAAAAAAGATAATGAGTGCACGAGAAACAAAGCACGGGCCAGCAGCACCGATAATCTCAGAACAACCCGATCATTTACTGGAACCAATAAAAATACTTAGAAATGGAAATCTCTCACCGCAGACCGGGACAGCAGAGAAAAAGTAGACAAGATGACTCCAACTCTTAAACAGGTATCGAGAGGCGACTCCTGAGGCCCGTAGGTTTTCGACTAGAATACTTAGAAGCAGCAACAGCTGTCTTACTTAGTCTCCTGGGACACACAGACGACCAACTCCGACTCCAAGCACCAAATTAACTTAGTTTGCCGCACCCGACTCAGCCAACGTCACGCAATTGTGGTACTCTAAATGAGAGGTTGAGAAGCTTTAATATCAAATTAAAGCAATCACGACGGTACAGGAGTTAGTGCCCATACTCTCCCTAGTAGCCTGAGTAGCACAAACTCAGTGAAGCAGCAGTGCCCTCATCATATGTAACTGCAGCCAAAGCATGAAAAGGCCGTCGTGAGAAAGATTAACCTAAGTTCAGATCTCAAGTGTAGCCCAATCTCTGCCGCTTTTAAGAGCCTGGGTGAATTCGAGACACCTTACTCTCACAACGCGTGGCATGAGGCAAGTATAAAAATGTTGTTTGTGCTTAGTACATATATACAGCATATTATACTGTACATACATATAGGTGAGGCGCGTGCCGTCAGGGTAGGCAAGGTAAGCAGTGCCTACCCAGCAGAAAAGAAGAGAGCAGTTACATTTAATGAGACAATATAATTCTGACTGTTAATTAGTACATCTATAACGCAGAAAACGTACATTGCAATTGTACGTCAGGTACGCATCATTTGCCTCTGCCTATGCCTCGCCGTGGGAAAGCTAAGGGTATTATTGTGCGATACACGTGCCGTAGCAGCGAGTGGCAGCGTTGAGATGCAAGGGGCGGTAAAGGCAGAATTCAGTGTGCCTTCGGGCAAGTAGGTTGCCAGTTGTCAGTGTGAGCCAGCGTTCGGGCGTCTCGCTTAAAAGTTTTATTGACCGTTTTTGACTAGTTACTCTCATGATTCTTTTTTCTTTTTTTAACTTACCCTTTATTGCAATAAAAAGTGTCTGTCAAAAGATATCTTCCGTGTTGGATGAAGATGCACCAGAACTTAACGATCTAAAACGAAAGTTGTTAGGACATGTGAAAGAGTATGGTGTAAAAAAAGTGCTTGCGCTTGTATCTAAACGGCACTGCAATTAAAGAAAAAAGGAAATAGAATATTCTGTGCAATTCTGCGAACATTTAAAAAAAATGACAGTAGGATTTTCTCATATTGTTTGATTAGCTGATATAAATACATTTGACTGTTTAGTAAAGAGCTACGGAAACTTTTTCGTCATTATAAGTTAAGAAGCAAATTTGAGCAAAATTTACCATGCTCTGGGACTGGGAGGTAAATCAGTTTCAGCTTCGTTAAGTTAGGTTTTCGAACGCAGCATCGAACAAACGCTTTCCAGTGCTATGAAGTTTCTGTAACTAATGTAACTTCTTAGAGAGGTCCACTTTTGCAGTGAAAAGAATGAAAAGTTACAATTGGAGTAGAATGACCAATAAAAGACTTACATCACTTACTTTAACATGTAATGTAAAAAAAAAACTAAAAAAATTGGTTCAAAATCCATCTTTCAACTTCTTTGAGGAAGTAATAGATTCTTTTCTACTATAAAGAAAGTGCCAATAGATTTCCTTTGCAAATAGCCAAATATATACCTTTAAATTTCTCACATTCCTTCCAAGTATTTTCATTAGGCCTACCCAGAGCACATTCTCACGGCGCGTGCCTGATATATGTAGGTATAGTTACAGCAAAGTGTTATATTGTGTTTCCTACTTATATTGCTTGCTCATGACGCCGAAACGCCGGTAGCTCAAAGGCAAAATAACAAAGGAAAATGTCGGATAGGCAGGCACAAGAACAGTAATATACCGAGCTAAAATCTTAGCTTGGCGAAGCAAGATTTCTTGATAGTTCAGGCGGAAGTTCTTGTCATCTTGTTGTGACCCAACTGCTGTCGTAACCATAGACTCGTATACATATTACCCGGTTTCACATAATTCTATGAGAGGTCCGACGCATGAAAAGTTAACGGAAGTTGCATAATAAATAATTAATGCCGGCTTCCAAACGTAAAAGTGCTGACCGTTATTTACCCAGTACAGAAACATGTGCTTGCTAAACACGACCTGCACTTACCGTGTAGATACTGAATATCAATAATTTGCTTACAGCATGGAGCATCACTGAACTCAGTTTCCATTTCTCAGTAGCTATGTATCAGCTACTTACACTTCTAACTTACACTGATAAGCGACGTATATAGTCGGTAAATATATGTAGAAGAAGAGGTTTACATCAGTCCTTCGCCACTCTGCACTATAGCCTGGTGCTGAAGTTGCAGTTTCATACTTGGCCACAACTATAAAGTACTCAAAATCAAACTCTGAAATATTAAGAAAATATACAGTGACGGTCATTACACGAGAAAAGTTTGGCAGAATTTGTATAAGAGAAAAGTTTAGCTAGCGATCTCCACAAACAGAGCTTGTTGGTGGTGATTACGGAGACGTTTGTGCTGAAAGCCTCCAAGACACACATCATTGTAGTGCAGTAGTTTTGGTGGCATGATATTTTAAACAAGGTTCAGAGCCAAGTCTGCGAGGTAGCACAGAGTCGCGAGCATAGTGAATATCATAAAAACAATTCTTACCGATTACAAAGATACTTTTGCTGTAGTCATGACCGATATATTCGCCTTAGCACTCGTGTAGCACCGGGGGAGCGTACAATATCCCCTGACAAAACCAAAGTTTTGTCCACTGCGGTACAAATAAAGAAAGCAATCAAAACTCACGCTCGTGACACGCCGAAGGTGCTGCTGGATCGCGCACTTTTACCTCATTCAAAACGAAGCTCGACACGATGAATATATCCTGGTTTCTGCAGGTCTGTGGAAGGTCGCTAAACATATACAGATTCTGCAACGACGCAAAGGTATAGATAAATCATCTCATATTTGAGCTATTTATTCGCATATCAAATCATCTGAAGAGAGCAGGTACAGACACCTATTGACATTACATGTAACACTACAAAAAGCATAGGCACATTATGTCTCACAGTGAACAAACAAAACCTCGTTATGTTGTTTTGTTTGGACTTGACCACATACATAGATCGGAGTAAAATTCAAGCACAGGATGCGGTTAAAAGTTCATTAATTGGAAGGAGTACTCAAGATTACTTACCTAAATAATAAGGAGGTATACCAAGCAGTAATACAAGCCACCACCTTAGGTCTGTCGTCGCCTGGCCACCTGAGGGTCTCTGAGATATATTGAACCTAATCCAACCAGCTCAGTTTGGCTTGGGATTATGTTGTCTAACCTCCAATAGAGCAATAGCACGAAGTGCAAACATAATGATAACTGGCATTTCACACGCAAACCATTAATTAAATTAACCATTAATAAAGGGCTATGACCTTTTAATCGCTTGTTATATATTTATTTCATCATTTCTGAGGCCGATGTTGAGACTAGGCATTATTATGGCAGCTATATAACTTTTTCTCTTTATGAGCAGTGCCTATTCAATAATAGTTAAGGAGAAATAACGACTCCGAGAATTACGACTGGCTGACATATATTCTAATGAAAACACGGGCAAGGATATAAGAGAGAGGAAATAGTTTTACAATCGAAATAAAGGAATAACGACAGTATTTTTTGAGAATCTACGCTAATTGCAAAACGATACTGCTTGAGCCACAATACTGCTATTTGAATCTAACTGCACTTAAAATAATCTGCATCGGATTTTGAAACTAAACTGAATGAAATTAATATCTGAAAGCGGCATTTCGCTAAGCACTAGAACATCACTCACTGCATTAGTATTATAACTGCAGGCATACAAAATAAGAATAAATTCAAATGCAAGCTTACTATTATATATACATGTATATATATATATATATTGAAGAATTAGATCAGAAGCAAATAATATAGTTGAAATTTTATTACCCACGACGCGTTTCGCTGTAACCTCAGCTCATCAGGTGGGAGGATCGAAGATGGTGANAACAATAGGGCACCAGCGCGAATTAGGACACGGTTGGAGAGTTCTCTTGTGATTCGTAGACTTCGCCTCTTCAACTGTCTCCCCCGTAATTCGAGAGGGATCCATGGCTCTTATACACATTCAAGGACTAACTGGATAAATTTCAAGCAAGTGCCTCTGACCGGCCGATGTTTCCTCATTAATACCAACTCTCTATAAGTAACGGCATCGTCGACCAGGTCGTCTGTCGTCGGCATCGCGGGACGAGATGACCTAAGCGAGAGTGGGCGGTGCCTCAGCATTGCCCGGGACCAAAAAGAGCCCGAACTACATCCAGTAAGATCCAGTAAGACATACTGAATCACACTGCTGACACTATTTTCAAGCTCGATTTCCTAAATTAGTTTTTCTGAAGAAAGTGCACGAAAAAAGATAATGAGTGCACGAGAAACAAAGCACGGGCCAGCAGCACCGATAATCTCAGAACAACCCGACCATTTACTGGAACCAATAGAAATATGTACTTAGAAATGGAAGTCTCTCACCGCAGACCGGGACAGCAGAGAAAAAGTAAACAAGATGACGCCAACTCTTAAACAGGTATCGAGAGGCGACTCCTGAGGCCCGTAAGTGTTCGACTAGAATACTTAGAAGCAGCAACAGCTGTCTTACTTAGTCTCCTGGGACACACAGACGACCAACTCCGACTCCAAGCACCAAATTAACTTCGTTTGCCGCACCCGACTCAACCAACGTCACGCAACTGTGGTACTCTAAATGAGAGGTTGAGAAGCTTTAATATCAAATTAAAGCAATCACGACAGCACAGGAATTTGTGCCCATACTCTCCCTAGTAGCCTGAGTAGCACAAGCTCAGTGAAGCAGCAGTACCCTCATCATATGTAACTGCAGCCAAAGCATGGGTAGGCCGTAGTGGGAAAGATTAACCTAATTTCAGACCTCAAGTGTAGCCAAGTCTCTGCCGCTTTTAAGAGCCTGGGTGAATTCCAGACACCTTATTCTCACAACGCGTGGCATGCGGCAAGTTTGAAAATTTTATGTTTGTGCTTCGTACATACAAACAGCATATTATACTGTACATACATATAGCTCAGGCCCGTGCCGTCAGGGTAGGTAAGCTAAGCAGTGCCTACCCAGCAGGAAAGAAGAAAGCAGTTACATTTAATGAGACAACATAATTATGACTGTTAATTAGCACATCTATAACGCAGAAAACGCACATTGCAACTTTACGTCAGGTACGTATCATTTGCCTCTGTCTAAGCATCGCCGTGGGAAAGCTAAGGGTATTATGGTGCGATACACGTGCCGTCACAGTGAGTGGCAGCGTTGAGATGCAAGGGGCGGTAAAGGCAGCATTCAGTGTGCCTTCGGGCAAGTAGGTTGCCAGTTGTCAGAGTGAGCCAGCGCTCGGGCGTCTCGCTTACAAGTTTTATTGACCGTTTTTGACTAGTTACTCTCATGATTCTAGTTTCTTTTTTTTAACTTACCCTTTATTGCAATAAAAAGTGTGGCAGAAGATATCTTCCGTGCTGGCTGAAGATGCACCAGAACTTAACGATCTAAAACGAAAGTTGTTAAGACATGTGAAAGAGTATGGTGTAAAAAAAGTGCTTGCGCTTGTATCTAAACGGCACTGCAATTAAAGAAAAAAGGAAGTAGAATGTTCTGTGCAATTTTGCGAACATTTTAAAAAAAATGACAGTAGGATTTTCCGTTTTCGAAAGGTGACAGTTCATCTCATATTGTTTGATTAGCTGATATAAATACATTTGACTGTTTAGTAAAGAGCTACGGAAACTTTTTCGTCATTATAAGTTAAGAAGGAAATTTGAGTAAAATTTACAATGCTCTAGGACTGGGAGGTAAATCAGTTTCAGCTTCGTTAAGTTAGGTTTTCGAACGCGGGAACAAACGTTTCCCAATGCTGTGAAATTTCTGTAACTAATGTAACTTACTAGAGAAGTCGACTTTTGCAGGGAAAAGAATGAAAAGTTACAATTGGAGTGGAATGACTAATAAAAGACTTACATCACTTACTTTAACATCGAATGAAAAAAATAAAAAATTAGTTCAAAATCCATCTTTCAACTTCTTTGAGGAAGTAACAGATTCTTAGCTACCATAAAGAAAGTTCCAATAGATTTCCTTTGCAAATAGCCAAATATAATTTTCAAGTGAACACAATATCCTAAAATTTTTCTCATTCATTAGGCCTACCCAGAGCACATTCTCACGGTACGTGCCTGATATATGAAGGTATTATTATTATTATAGCACATTGTTTAACCTCCGTAGCCGCAGCTCAGGCGCTCCAACAGAGAAACTACTGGTGCAGTATTCAAACACCACATATTGGGTAGGCGTGGTGGCCACGTGCGCTACTACGGGCAGGGAAACAAGGCGCAAAGTATAGTAGGAGACACTCAAGTGGTCGGCTCCTTTTGTACCTTCCACACGAGAGGACTAGAGATGTCCCAAGCACCAGGTCGGCTATCTCGATCGACAGCCCACCTCACGGGACTGAAAGAGGAAAGTAGAGAACCTACCTAACTTTACAAAATTAACCTCGTCAGCAGGAACATATCTGTAGTTATAGTTAAAACAAAGTGCTACCTACATATATTGCTTGCTCATGACGCCGAAACTCCGGTAGCTCAAAAGTAACATACCAAAGGAAAATGTCGGATAGGCAGGCACCAGAACAGTAATATACCGAGCTAAAATCTTAGCTTGGCGAAGCAAGCTTTCTTGATAGGTTACGCGGAATTTTTGTCATCAGGTTGTGACGCAACTGCTGTCGTAACCATAGGCTCGTATACATATTACCCGGTTTCACATAATTCTATGAGAGGTCCGACGTATGAAAAGTCAATGGAAGTTGCATAATAAATAAGTTCATACAGGCTTCCAAACGTAAAAGTGCTGCCCGATATTAACCTAGTACAGAAGCATGTGCTTGGTAACCACGACCTGCACTTACTGTGTAGATACTGAATATCATTAATTTGCCTAAAGCATGGAGCATCACTGAACTCAGTTCCCATCTCTACGTAGCTTTGCATCAGCTACTTAATACTACTAACTTGCGCTTATAAGCGACGTATATAGGCGGTAAATATATGTAGAAGAAGAGGTTTACATCAGTCCTTCGCCACTCTGCACTATAGCCTGGTGCTGAAGTTGCAGTTTCATACTTGGCCACAACTATAAAGTACTCAAAGTCGAACTCTGAAATATTACAGAAAATATACAGTGACGGTCGTTACACAAGAAAAGTTTGGCAGAAATTTGTATAAAAGAAAAGTTTAGCTAGCGAGCTCCACAAACAGAGCTGGTTGGTGGTGATTACTTAGACGTTTGTGCTGAAAGCCTCCAAGACACACATCATTGTAGTGCAGTAGTTTGGTGGCATGATATTTTAAACAAGGTTCAGAGCCAAGTCTGCCAGGTAGCACATAGTCGCACGCATAGAGAATATCATAAAAACCATTCTTACCGACTCAAAAAGATACTTTTGCTGTCGACATGACGGATATATTCACCTTAGCACTCGTGTAGCACCGGGGGAGCGTACAATATCCCCTGACAAAACCAAAGTTTCGTCCACTGCGGTACAAATAAACAAAGCAATCAAAATTACGCTCGTGACACACCGAAGGTGCTGCTGGATCGCGCACTTTTACCTCATTCAAAACGAAGCTCGACACGATGGATATATCCTGGTTTCTGCAGGTCTGTGGAAGGTTGTTAAACATATACAGATTCTACAACGACGCAAAAATCATCATCTCATATTTGAATCATCTCATATTTGAACTATTTATTCGAATATCAAATCATCTGAAGAGAGCAGGTACAGACACCTATTGACATTACATGTAACACTACAAAAAACACAGGCATATTATGTCTCACAGTGAACAAACAAAACCTCGTTATGTTGCTTTGTTTTTTGTTAGACTTGACCGCATACATAGATCGGAGTAAAATTCAAGTACAGGATGCGGTTAAAAGTTCACTAATTGGAAGGAGTACTCAAGATTACTTACCTAAATAATAAGAAGGTATACCGAGCGGTAATACAACCCACCACCTTAGGTCTGTCGTCGCCTGGCCACCTGAGGGTCTCTGAGATATATTGAACCTAATCCAATCAGCTCAGTTTTACTTGGGATTACGTTGTCTAACCTAAAATAGAGCAATAGCACGAAGTGCAAACCTAATGATAACTGGCATTTCACACGCTAACCATTACGCTGTTATTAAAGAAAGAGCATTAATAAAGGGCTATGACCTTTTAATCGCTTGTTATATATTTATTTCATAGTTTCTGAGGCCGATGTTGAGACTAGGCATTATTATGGCAGCTATATAACTTTGTCTCTTCATGAGCAGTGCCTATTCAATAATAGTTAAGGAGAAATAACAACTCCGAGAATTACGATTGGCAGACATATATTTTAATGAAAACACTGGCAAGGATATAAGACAGAGGAAATAATTTTACAATCGAAATAAAGGAATAACGACAGTAATATTTTGAGAATCTACGCTAATCGCAAAACGATACTGCCTGAGTCACAATACTGCTATTTGAATCTAACTTCACCTAAAATAATCTGCATCGGATTTTAAACTAAACTGAATGAAATTAATATGCTGAAAGCGGCATTTCGCTAAGCACTACAACATCACTCACTGCATTAGTATTATAACTGCAGGCATACAAAATAAGAATAAATTCAAATGCAAGCTTACTATTATATAATTATGTAGAATAATAACCGAAGAAATATACTAGTTAATCAAACACACTATGAATCCAACCAGAAATCAACATAAGCAATAGAGGGAACACTGCAACAACTGCTACGAAAACAGGTTAGTTTGTAATTGCACATAACTGTAACAGCGGTCTGAGACGGCTTGTCCCTCTCACCCGTGACGGGTGAGAGTAAAGGAGCGAAGTGAAGTTAGTTTGGTGCCTGAAGCGGCTCTTTATACAGAGGTTCTTGCTCACGTCACATGGTGCAACCGGAACTTTGATATGATGCAAAATTTAAAGAAATATTTTAATACGTATTTAGACACCTCGGGTGGCCTGAACTGTTGCTGAGGATTTTTATCAATACTTCCTTGAGGCAGGCAAATTTTTTAATATTTGAGGTAGGGCCTTCCGCTCCAAGTTGTTCACTGCAAAACTCAAAAAAGATATTTACGTAACTGCGTTACCTACACGTAGTATGGCTGTGATTCTATGCTGGCTGTTACATACCAGAAAGTCGTAACCACTAGTTCTCGACTGCTACGTATTCATTTCTCGGTGAGAGAGTCGGCAGCGCCACAAGTGAACATCTTGCGCAACGTCTCAAGGCCGGAAATGGACGATAGTTAACGGGACCACGACGCCTCTTGCGTGCAGATTTTACTTGTATTATTTGGAGCCACTGTTACTGTTGACCTGTGTTTGGATTCATTATTAACTATTTTACTTAATTCTACATAAGCATCGAGATTATATACGCTAAGCATACGAGAATAATTTTACACAGTACAACTAGAACACTCTCAGAGCGCATGCCTCCGCCAAGCAAGGCACGGTAATAAAAAATTCGAATTGGTTCTGAGACATTATTTTCTCTGTATCAACAGGAAAATCATATCATTTGTGCCTTTTAACAGTATTGACAGTTTCAGTAATTTTCTTGAAGATGCTATCATTATTTTTTTTGCTGCTAACAAATATTCTGACAAACATTAGTCAAACTCACGAAGAGATCATCCGATCATCAGCAAAATTTACTTGTTTATTTATATCTTTCAGTATTACTAACAACTCATGTAAATTTAATAAAAATCCATTCATAACTTCTCGAGTAATTGTGCTGACAAGTATAAAATTAAAACCAGCAACAAACTAACAAACGAATAAACAGACCACTAAAATTTAGTCATTTACTCTTTGTAATATACAGTACCTATCTAACAACTCACGTAAATGTTATACAAATCTGTGCCTAATTTTCGAGTTGTGGCATTTGGAAAATTATGTTAACGAATAAACAAACGGATGAAAAGATCTTCCCTAATAATTAATCATCTGTTTCTCCTATGTAATAGTATAAGTAGTACACAATTTTACAAGCGTGTCGACACAATGTCTATATCGCGCCGAATTATCCCTGTGGTTTAACACAGGCTACTATGCCACAGGACGCGTTTTAAATTATCAATAATACTTGTCTCGGCTTTTCTGCCGGTTGGTCTCAGATTCCAAGTGATCACTGCGCTACTGACAGGAAAAAGGCGCAAGTTGTGCATCTCCAGCCCCCGGGCACGGATGAACGCTTTGCTCAGCTACGCCGCGCAGGGGAAGGAAACGAAATACAAGGAGATAGAAGTCTAGAAAGAATAGGTCGGCCACCTCGATCAGCGGCCCACCTTCCGAAATAGAGAGGGAAGTATTGAGAGCGTATCTAACACTACAAAACCTCGTCAGCAGGAACTGCGGCAAGCTGCAAAATCCCGTGCGGAGAAAGCGTTGGGGACACTTAGGGTTGTGAGGTCCAATTATATTGAGGCAGGGAAAGGGACAGCCAGGATAAACTCCTGAGGGTTTTATCTGTTCCTCCTAACATACCGCACTTAACAATCCCTGTAAATTTCGTCAAAATCGGCCTATAACTTTTAGAGCTATCTTAGTGACAGACAAACCCGACGAAAACATAACATCCTTGACGGAGGTAATAACACACACTTGCAATATAGATAAATTAAGAGAGAAAACATAGTCGTAGAGCAGGCATGAAAATAAATTAAAATAAATTCATTGAGTTTATTACATAAGAGCGGAAAATTAAATACAACAACACATTAATCAATCGCTGGTGTCAGCATCGGATGGGTGGTCATGAGTTTTACACGCATTTTATTTAATCAACCCATTGTAATCGTAACTTAAACTTTTGAGAAAAATGGTTGCAAGTACAGGTTTATGAAATGTTGATGCGGGATAAGATCGGGAAACATCCATGTGTGTCCTGCACAAAACCGACCAGTCAACGTGTCTTACTAGCTACAGCAGAGCAAATTTACGTTTGGAGTATTCAAGCAAATCGATCCTGTTGAATGGGGCATCAGTACCCCACGCGAACCTTCTTCAATATACACGCTCGGACAGTTTTATTTAGCGTAGCGTAGATTAAAAAGTTATAAGATCTCACACACGATCTTAGGAGGCCGGAAACTTCTCAGTTGAACAAGTAACAGCAGACAACTCCCGAAGTCTGGCTTAGAAAGGGGCATGTAGGAAGCTGGCATTGTATGATATGGTTAGGTCGTCGAGAAAACCCTCACGCGATGTACGCTAGAATGTGCGTGAAGAAGTTCAAGGATTTCGGAGTGTGAGTCTTACTGTAACAATATAAGAAAGGTACTGGCAGCTGCGCGTAACTAGCGACACAGTTAAGTTTACCGTAAGAGGGGATTAAGACCCGCGTAATCTTTAAAACAGTTGTCGTTGAAATTGATTTCAGGGCTACGCATAAATTTCAACGGAATAGGGAGTGAGCTTGGAGATACTGGCAATGAAGAGGTCTCTGTAAAAGATCGGATGTGCAGAGAGGCATGGCTGTAGTATGGTCGAGCACTGCGTTGTGATTTCTTCGACAAGGTCTGGGTCAGATTATAAACTCTGTACAGTGTACAGCCTCTCCTGGGACTTCAGGGCAAGTGCTGGCGAGGTTGCCCGAGGGCTCTCCAGAATTCATTTGATTAGAGTCCAGTGAGGTGGAGCTTAGCATCAGCCTTTTGATCACATGCACCGCATTACACTGCCCCTGCGATACTCAGTGGGACCGCTGCTTTGCCGGGTCACAAGTCCTGATGGCGAGATATGAGTCAAGTTTAGTGGATTACAACTGCATTATTCGTTGCCGCATTTGAGGAGAGTTTTAGTAGCATTTTGATGCCAG
>LQNS02277964.1:12104569-12114907 GCA_001587735.2 Parhyale hawaiensis | reverse complement strand
TTTAGAAGGATCACTAGCACAGCAATACCAGGTACAGATCTGCCGAGATCTCGAGTTTCATATAAACTCAAATCAGTTGAATTGGCTTCAAAGTGTCCAGCCCCCTGCTACTAGAAAGAAAATAAGGCGCAAAGCATTTCCAACTCTATACTTTCCGGCATTTTACTTCTCCACTGGATAAAATAGACGAAAAAAGAAAAAATAGGAGACGAAAAAAAGTGCGCAGGGTCCTTTTCGTGACCCACCCCTCCCACGAAAGCAGATAAGAGTCCCATGGGGTGAGTGAGTCACTCACCACCACTTGGCGGCCAATCTCACGGAGCATAGAGGAATGTTAAGAGAATATTTCAAACTCTAGAAGCTAACTTCGTCAGCAGAAACTGTGGCCGGCTGCAATATCTATGTAAGAGACACTCGGCACGGCACTTACGTGAGTAATGCAGGAAACAGCCCGCTAGAATAAACTTCTGAGGGCGGGATGAGGTCCCAGCGGCTAGGCAACAAATTTTTCGTAACATGGCAGGCGACAAACTCTCTATACGAGACAGAAATCAATCACCGAATGACCTAGCAAGTGAAACGTTTCAACGTTTCATTTCAGGAATAATGAAATCAAGAACTTTGAAAGGAATGCTATATGCATCTAGTTGTAAAACAGCTGACAGATTGGTAAGGCGGTTAGAATACTGGGCCCAAGTCCTACACAGTCAAGTGAGAGAAATACGGGGCAACGTAACGACAGGTGGCACTACTGTAACTGCACTCATATATTGTCCGGATGCAGAAGGAAAGCTAGCAAATGAAGTTATGGCTGAATTTAACTCAGTGGTGACAGCCCAGGGGAAAATTCATGGAGACCCTTGGTACTCCCTGTAGTTGTATTTCAGTAAAAAAAAGAGCCAGTATCAAGAATGACACAGAGATTGAAAGTAGCATATGGAAAAAGTAAACAGTTACTGTTACCACAAACCTAGCTGCATGAATGTCTACGAGAGAAGTGCAGTTTGAGATCCTTGTTTATTGCAAAGGCAACACTACATTCACTGCATTTGTAAGGTTTATCTTTTGAATGCTTGTACGCAATATGACGTCTGAGGTCTGCCTTCTTGACACTAGCATAATCACATTCACCACACTTATGGGGTTTCTTTCCTGAATGTTTGTAAGCTATATGAGAGTTGAGGTTATTTTTTTCAACAAAAGAATATCCACATTCACGACATGTGTAACATTTCCTTCCTGAATGTTTATAAGCTATATGACGGCCTAGGCGATCCTTTGTAACGCACGCATAATTACATTCACCGCATTTGTATGGTTTCTTTCCAGAGTGCTTGAAAGCAAAGTGACTTTTAAGGTCTGCCTTTGCAAATGAAACATACTCGCATTCGTTGCACTTGTAAAGTTTTTCTTGTAAATGTATGCGAGTAATATGATAACCAAGTGCACTTCTTGAAACACAAGCATAGTCACATTCACTGCATTTATAAGGTTTCATTCCTGAATGCTTGTGAGCAATATGACTTTTGAGGTTATCCCTTGCAACAAAAGTATCATCACATTCGCTGCATTTGAAAGGTTTCTTTCCAGAATGTTTGCAGGCAGAATGACGGCAGAGTTCAACTTTAGTAACACTCGCGAAATTACATTCTACACATTTGTATGGTTTCTCTTTTAAATGTCTGCGAGCAATGTGCCTATGGAGTTCGTGCTTCGAAATACACGCATGATCACAATCATTGCATTTATAAGGTAGTTGTCGTGAATGCATACGGGCAGTGTGCATATTTAGGCCTGATTTCAAAGCACAAGCATAATCACATTTATTGCATTTAAAAGGTTTCTCTCCCGAATGTCTGTAAGCGAAATGAATTTTGAGTGTTCCCTTCTGGACACACCTATAATCACATTTGCTGCACTTCAAAGGTTTTTCTGTTGAATGTTTGTGAAGACTATGGAAGTATAGTCCCCTTTTTGTGGCAGTTGCGTAGTGACACTCGGAGCATTTCCAGGGCTTGGCATCGCAATGTCTGCGAATAAAATGAACTACCAACGACGACTTACCCATAGTAGAATAATCGCACATTTTGCATCGGTAAGGTCGCCGTCCTGAATGATTGCTCTCAAAGTGAATTTTCAATTCCCGGTCAGTAGCACCGACATACTCACAGACGTAACACTCATTCAGTTTCCCACTGGAATTCACACTAACAGCGGGAGCTGATGGACTAGAATCAACAGGGAGCCTACGAGACGATGAGCCGCACAGCTCGACTGAGGTCTCACGATCGCCCAACAAAGTTGGGTCAGCTGAGGTGGTAGCTGCCGAATGAGTTTCACTAGATGATTCAGCCACAGGTCTGCCGGCACCGTGGTATGCCGCCATTGCTCTTGTCGACGCCGGTTGGCTCCTTGCACTTGCCTGCACATGAATTGGCATGACTAATAAACACTACTCCAATTCAACATAGTGATAGCAATAAATATGTATAGGCTCTGACATATGACTTCATGTATTTACACTCATTTTCAGCTGAAAATCATGCTGCCCACGTATTGCGGTTGAGATATCATCTTCAAACAGGGAGTTGTGTGACCAATACGACTGGCACCCGGTCTAAATATAAACTAATATATTATTATTATTATTAATAACTTCACGCTTGAGTTCCCACGGACAGGTAATACAACCCAAATGAAGCACATTGCAACACCGAGAAGCCCAAAACGCTACTAAAGGAAATACAGCAAAAAGCCATTAACAGCTGACTTAAACGCCTGCAGGCCAATACGACCAAAAGCCGATGCCGGCAACAAACTCCAAACCTTACCCGAGCAGGGCACGAAGCACCGACCAAACTGATTAGTTCGACATCTAACATCCTCCAAAGTGAAAGAGTGCGCTCCGCAGGTAGCAAGTGTCTTCCCTTACACAGTGCGTCACTACAAATTATACACTATAATTTTTGCATCATATGAATTTGTGAATTATCTAAAATGGTGCTTGAAAAATTGGATCAATCTGTTGAAAATCCCATAGGGCTTCGATGCTGTAAAACAAGCAAAAAGGGAAGTTCATGATATGAAATTATTCAACGACTACGTTTTCGTTGCTCTCAGAAGCTTATACATACAAATCTTAGTGTTATCCTCATCAGTTTTACGCCTGAGAAGTACAATTTAGGGAACAACCGATCGTTTATTTTTTCCAAACGACACTTTGGACATAGTACACAGAACATCGTTTTTCAGTGCTTGGAAAATTCTAGCATGACTCCTCTATATTGATGAGGTGGCGTTCTTTATTTCACTGATGAAACATTCTACATAAAATTGTGAGTTGCGGTCTTTTTTCTGACCTCGGCGCGCTGAATCAGTAAATTTGCTTGGGCTCATAGCTATCGTGGGGTATCTACTCTAGGGTAGGAGTTGTTTGAACTTTTCGTTTCGGCACCATAGTTCATATAGCGACCCATCGTCATCCGCAGCTGCACTTACTCCTTTAGGGCCCGTTGGCCAATGTCTGCTGCACGAACCAGTGCGTGTGGAATTCCAAGAGGAGGGTGCAGTCAAAGTTGATTTACTCTACTTCGTTGCTGTGCGTTTTTCAACATTATTAATATTATATTCAGAAGTTTAGGTCTCCGTTTCCACAACAAAGGCGATATCACAGAGGAAGAATGAAGGGACACATAGTGTGACGATAGACACGTGGAACCCATGCACGAGGGTGTTCCCACACAGGATCAACGAGCTTGGGAACAGTAAGTCGGGAAAGAAGAGGAAATAGATGGAAGAAAGATCAGTAAGAGTAACAGGTAGGAAGGAAGCAAAGTGGGCACGAAAGACAGGCGTCCCGAAGGCCTAACCAATGGCTAAGGTAACCTACAGGGTCCAATGAGGGCGCTGCTCCTCATATCATAGGATGGGGGAACCTAAACTAACCTAACCCTATGGGTTTTTCAACAGATTGATCCAATTTTTCAAGCACCATTTTTGATAATTCACTTTCATACACTTTCCAGAATGATTAAAGAAATGCAAACTTACATGACGCACAAAGTAAAGGAATTATATGACAAGTATAAGAGCCGTGAAGCGATGTTCACTGAAAAATGAATACCAAAGTAAAGAACTAAGTGATAACAAGTACGTATGACTGACTGCCATCAGTGCACACATGAATAGGCCTGACCAGAATCACTACAAAAATACCTAACCAGTGCGCTGCAAACGGCACCCAACAGTCTTACCAGCTCATTATCCGTCCACTCAATGGACTCTTCTTTCACCGATATACAGTCATCATCAGTCAATTCCCGATTTATGGGAAGAACATCCATACGATCAGCAGGAACAGAGACATCTCTCTCATCTGTAATAGGTAGGATATAGGAAATAACCGGAGGTAAAAAAAGCTTGAAATTTTCCACTTTAGGCACTGAATGTATGTAGAATTGGTTGACATTAGAAATGTTCTTGCTAGCTATACGACGTTACACCTATCATAACGTTCCTATCGCTTGTTGATTTTCGGCTTAGAGATTTGTAGGCCAAAGAAAAAGTCGAACTAATCTGATTTACAGTGATAGACTTGCGCCTTTGGCAGTGCAGTCGAATAATTGTTACAGAAAAACAATTCTTAAAGATCATATAGACCAAGGCTAAGAAGAATGCATACACGCAGATCCTCAAAAAGAATCAGGAGTCAAAGTAGGCTGTTAGGCAGCCATAGCTTAGCTCTTACACTGCTCATGATAAGACAATAAATATTGAGTAGCAGAAATGAGACCAAAAAAAAGAACAATAAATTAGCAAGAAAGCTCTAAATATCAGCACACAAGTACACTGCATTGATAAAAGCTGACTAAGAAAGATGGAGGAAGCAGGGAGGAGAAGGACGTATATTCCTTGAGGGCAATGTATGGGTTATTTAACAACATAATTTTCACGGAGTACAAATCCCCATACACATTATAGGCACACTCAACTTATCTATCCTCATTATCTACCTCATATTCCCAAACCTCTATCTACTGATATTAGACAAAATTCGGTAAGTCAAAGAGTTGCAGAATAAATAGTTTTGAACTTTAGGATATTCCCAACCATAATATAAGTGTCATATAACTTAGACATAATAAGCTCTGTTAAACAACAGAGGCAAGAAGCAAATAAAAGAATGAAGCAATCGCTTTAGGCAGACAAAAACTCAACCAAGAGAGCTCGCCTTACACCGTCCATGGCAAGGCTTCAGCAACAGCGCGACAGCACAGAGATTGTATCGCCTATGAGGCCCCAGGGGACCTGAACACAGGCCTTAGCTGAGTGGGATGTTCTAATGCTGGATGTCGGCCGCCTTGATGAAGCCTAGTGCTTAAGTTATGGTCTAAAAGCTTATTACTTACTTTAATAATTATTTTTACGTCTGTAAGGTCATTTTTCACACAGTATATGTAACAAAAATATGGACAACCCATCAACTGAGGCAAGCATCCCTGCTCAGCACGCCAGCAACTGCACTGCAGATATTGTAAACTGGCACACCACACGAATGACATGCCAGCGCAACAAGGTTCCTTTACAAAACAGAAATACATATCACATATAGAGCTGGTACCCACTTTAAGTTCGCATAATGTTAAACACGTGGCATTCATGAAATAACAAGCAGCTAACCTTTCCTGCACACCATAGGTAGGCGGAACTGACGACCAGCTCTACAGACCCTCCCAACCCATCTACCGCTACAGAGGCGCATGCATAAGCCAAGTGTCTCTGCATTATATACTCACTGTCAGGGTTAATTGCTGCAACAGACGGCTCTTGCTTGTAGAGTCTCTGATACAGAGCTGGAGCTGCTACTGCCTCACACACTGGCAGCTGATACAACAGCACTGAAGGCTGCCTGAGCTTTACTGGCACTGCAGTAGAGCCATATATAGCAAAGCCTTCAGCTGTCTCANAGTGCTTGGAAAATTCTAGCACGACTCCTCTATATTGATGAGGTGGCATTTTTTATTTCACTGACGAAAAATTGTAAGGTGCAGTCTTTTTCCTGACCTCGGCGCGCTGAATCAGTAAATTTGCTTGGGCTCATAGCTATCGTTTGGTATCTACTCTAGGGTGGGGGTAGTTTGAACCTTCCGTTTCGGCGCCATAGTTCATATAGCGACCCATCGTCAGCCGCAGCTGCACTTACTCCTTTAGGGCCCGTTGGCCAATGTCTGCCGCACGAACCAGTGCGTGTGGAATTCCCAGAGGAGGGTGCAGTCAAAGTTGATTTACTCTACTTCGTTGCTGTGCGTTTTTCAACATTATTATTGTTATTATTATATTCAGAAGTTTAGGTCTCCGTTTCCGCAACATAGGCGATATCACAGAGGAAGAATAAAGGGACACATAGTGTAATGATAGACACGTGGAACCCATGCACGAGGGTGTTCCCACACAGGATCAACGGGCTTGGGAACAGCAAGTCGGGAAAGAAGAGGAAAAAAGATGGAAGAAAGATCAGTAGGAGTAACAGGTAGGAAAGAAGCAAAGTGGGCACGAAAGACAGACGTCCCGAAGGCCTAACCAATGGCTAAGGTAACCTACAGGGTCCAATGAGGGCGCTGCTTGCCATATCATAGGATGGGTGAACATAAACTAACCTAACCCTATGGGTTTTTCAACAGATTGATCCAATTTTTCAAGCACCATTTTTGATAATTCACTTTCATACACTTTCCAGAATGATTAAAGAAATGCAAACTCACATGATGCAAAAATTATAGCGCATCATCATTTGTAATGACGCACAGAGTAAGGGAAGTATATGACAAGTATAAGAGCCGTGAAGCGATGTTCACTGAAAAATGAATACCAAAGTAAAGAACTAAGTGATAACAAATACGTATGACTGACTGCCATCAGTGCACACATGAATAGGCCTGACCAAAATCACTACTAAAATACCTAACCAGTGCGCTGCAAACGGCACCCAACAGTCTTACCAGCTCATTATCTGTCCAGTCAATGGACTCTTCTTTCACCGATATACAGTCATCATCAGTCAATTCCCGATTAATGTGAAGAACCTCCATACGATCAGCAGGAACAGAGACATCTCTGTCATCTGTAATGGGTAGGATATAGGAAATAACCAGAGGTAAAAAAAGCTTAAAATTTTCCACTTTAGGCACTGAAAGTATGTAGAATTGGTTGACATTAGAAATGTTCTTGCTAGCTATAGGTCGTTACACCTGTCATAACGTTCCTATCGCTTGTTGATTTTCGGCTTAGAGATTTGTAGGCCAAAGAAAAAGTTGAACTAATCTGATTTACAGTGATAGACTTGCGCCTTTGCCAGTGCAGTCGAATAATTGTTACAGAAAAACAATTCTTAAAGACGATATAGACTAAGGCTAAGAAGAATGCATACATGCAGATCCTTGAAAAGAATCAGGAGCCAAACAAGGCTGTTAGGCAGCCATAGTTTAGCTCTTACACTGCTCATGATAAGACAATAAATATTGAGTAGCAGAAATGAGACCAAAAAAAAGAACAATAAAATAGCAAGAAAAGCTCTAAATATCAGCACACAAGTACACTGCATTGATTAAGGCTGACTGAGAAAGATGGAGGAAGCAGGGAGGAGAAGGACGTATATTCCTTGAGGGCAATGTATGGATTATTTAACAACGAAATTTTTACTGAGTACAAATCCCCATACACATTATAGGCACACTCAACTTATCTATCCTTATTATCTACCTCATATTCCCAAACCTCTATCTACTGATATCAGACACAATTCTGTAAGTCAAAGAGTTGCAGTATAAATAGTTTTGAACTTTAGGATATTCCCCAACCATAATACAAGTGTCATATAACTTAGACACATAAGCTCTGTTAAACAACAGGGTCAAGAAGCAAATAAAAGAATGAAGCAATCGCTTTAGGCAGACCAAAACTCAACCCAGAGAGCTCGCCTTACACCGTCCATGGCATGGCTTCAGCAACAGAGCGACAGCACAGAGACTGTATCGCCTATGAGGCCCCAGGGGCACCTAAACACAGGCTTACTGCTGAGTGGGATGTTCTGACGCTGGTTATGGGCCGCCTTGATGAAGCCTAGTGCTTGAGTTATGGTCTAAAAGCTTATTATTTACCTAAATAATTATTTTTACGTCTATAAGGTAATTTTTCACACAGTACATGTAACAAAAACATGGACAACCCATCAACTGAGGCAAGCATTCCTGCTCAGCACGCCAGCTACTGCACTGTTGATATTGCAGACTGGCACACCACACGAATGACGTGCCAGCGCAGCAGGGCTCCATAAGAAAATAGAAACATAGATCTCATATAGAGCTGGTACTCACTTTAAGTTCGCATAATGTTAAAAACGTGGCATTCACGAAATAGCAAGCAGCTAACCTTTCCTGCACACCATAGGTAGGTGGAACTGACGACCAGCTCTACAGACCCTCCCAACCCATCTACCGCTACAGAGGCGCATGCATAAGCCAAGCGTGACTGCATTACATACTCACTGTCAGGGTTAATTGCTGCAACAGACGACTCTTGCTTGTAGAGTCTCTGATACAGAGCTGGAGCTGCTACTGCCTCACACACTGGCAGCTGATACAACAGCACTGAAGGCTGCCTGAGCTTTTACTAGTTCTGCAGTAGAGCCATATATAGCAAAGCCTTCAGCTGTCTCAGTCACAGACAACTTGGGCAACACTACTGAGCACTGCTCCAACCTTACTGGTGAGGTGGCAGGACAAGCGTCAGCTGAACTTTGCTCCATGCTTTATGATTGGCTGAAAGTGCGACATTTATGAGTTCCTTTGTTAGAGATTCCTTAGGAGCCTATACACGTTTGGATCACATGATTAACACTAAATGAAAAAAAACCTTCATCTCATTAATGTCACTTATTTAATCGCTCATGTCACATTCATTTCCTGAGACAATATATAGCTACGTTCTACATATATTATCAATAGGGCTGTCTTCAATACTAAAGGATGTTTCCATATTCCTAAGAGGTGGAGCAGCGGGCGGCATTGCGAGTATGTCTGCTGTTTACATACATACATTTTTTGCAAGCCACAGGCACCATTACATAAGCTTCATCTGTACTAACGTTTGATTTTGAGTACTGAAGCAGCTCTACTGAAGGAGAAGCCATCGCTTGTAAAATTTATTTGTTGGTGTTCTTAGTGCAAAAGACATGAGCGCGCCTCAATTTAATTTCCAGACTCGTGTGTGTCATGTAAAATATTCGTGGTATAACAGATGTGCATTGACTGAAGAAACGAGCTACATCAGCAGCGTTTGTACCACAGGCAATAATGTTTGTGGAAAGACGAAAGACATAACTTCTATTGATGACAACTGCATAAACTTTCCAACATAGAGTTCATTAGAATATCCCAGTGGGAAGGTAACTAGTGAAAAAACTTGGGTAATCAATTAATGAACAAATATTAGCTGTGAGAGACAGAACTCAATGAAAAAATTCACCTTCAAAGTTCCCTTTTGTTAGCTTTATGGAGCTCCAGTGGGACTATGCTGTTTGGTAACAGCGCCATTAGACATGAGACCTGCTGTCACCCAAGATGCGCAGGAGCTACAATAGCTACCGTGTATATATTACGGCTGCAACACGTGTCAAGCCACACTCTGTGAGCACCAGGTGAATATTTGACCAGAGTAGCAAGGATAATAATGGTCCTAGATGAATCAAGAGGCAAGCTTTTTAAACCCGCATCATAAACATTGAACTTAAGCTTAACCTAACGAAGGCGTTTATTTGTGGCCGACAACAGGAATTAGGTGAATAGTGTTGAATGCAAAGATAACAAGTTAGCCCAGGAGCGTCAGCACCGCTACTGCATGACAATAAGATTTAAAAATTAAATTATATAAGTAAATAGCTCGATCATGCCGATCTTCGGCACCAACAAAGTAGCCAGCTACGGTTTCTGATCAAACCTGGCATCTCTGGTAGGCTTACAGACTATCCCCCCACAGGGACCTCAGCGATCACACCCATAATTCTGACCACAGAAGTGGCCACAAAAAGACGCCCCCGCTTGAAGTGTCCCGACACCAATCGTTGCTGTTCCTCAAAAAACTTATCAAATTTCTGTCGACATTTAGAATGGCACAGCGCCATCATTTGCCACGAGACCAGCCAGTCAGAATGACTTCACCACGAGCACTCGTACAGCGCCGGGGGAGCGTGCAATATCCCCGGCAAAACCCAAGTTTTGCCTACTGCGGCACAACTGCAGAAACCCTGATATATTTTCATATCACCGAAGCAAAAGGTAATTA
>LQNS02277964.1:12085260-12098475 GCA_001587735.2 Parhyale hawaiensis | reverse complement strand
TATAATATTATTAACATTGTTCCTTCGTTCCTTCCTTCGTGTGTTACGCTCTTCAATAAAGGCTAGGGGAAAATTCGACTGGTAAGAAGCTCTGATTTTCGCTATAAGGAAGTTCAACCACAGCTGTTTTCTTTCAGTTTGCACTTGAAATAATTTCAGTCAGTTTCGAAGGGAAGACATGAAGTTCATTTTGCACGTATCTTACCTACCATGATATCAAATTTCATTTCTTGTAATATCCAGGTTGCTGGGGTTGCATATCGATCCCAACATGGGGAAATCCGATCGTAGCCATGATACGGTTCAAACGAAGCTGTTCTCAACTGCATCATTTTAAACTGCATTTTTCAAGTGCAACGTTTAGAAAATTGCCGTAAACTAACAGAAAAAGTACTATTAGCGACATGAATCAATTTTTTTTATGAGTTGAGTGTTGTATTATGTTGGCAGGCTATCGTACATCAAGTGTAAAGCAGCCACGGGTCCCGTAGCAGAATTGAAATCATCAAATACACCGTTGAAAATGGAAACGTTAGAATGTGAAAGTCTAAATAATGTGATCATCAGACGGTGAGAAACAGAGGATAGCGAAGGAGTGCAAACATAGAACAGAAGCAATAGGAAAAGTACCTCCTAAAAGCGAGATTGTTATATTTGCTTATGCTGTCTTTATATCTCTATCATGATATACAAGGGGGGAGGGGAATTTGCTGGTAAGATTTCTGGGAGATCCACCAGTAGCAATACAGTGTATAGATATGCTGTGTATGTAAAAAATGACTTAAGGCGCACGCACGCCTACGTAAAAGTTGCATTGCCACGCAATTCTGTATCTGATTGGACATTGCTACGCCACTAAAAAGAATATCTAAGGTATGAGTCGTTTCTGGCAGTTTGTACGTTATAACAAGCAGCAATGGCCAAGCTTTAGGAGTATGTACCTCCTACTTTTGAGTTAGTTTAGAGTTGCAATACCGAATAGTTTTTGCGTGCCTTTCAATTTGGAACACGGGAGCGCTTCACGTTCTTGAAACAGTATTTTCTGTGCGCATTATACGGGTTGAATCTATTAAGACACATCGATTGCAAAACATATGTAAAGTTGTGATTTGGAACTCAGAAGTAATTCAGAGACAGAGTCTAAAGTTAGCATGTGGCCCTGGCTGTAGTGGAATGGTTTCCGCGGCTAGGAGTTTAAGCAGTTATTGAATAAAATATTAGATAAGTTGAAGCTGTATAAACAGCAGCGCAAGGGAAAGGATAGGGAGCAATGTTGTCATGTTTGACTCTCGCACTTGAGGTTTGAGGCAGTTCGTTAGGATTAAGGAACAGGCGCTATTTATCGGTAGGTTAGGTTGAGAAGCTGCATTAGGTGAACTAAAGTGAGTTATAGTAGCGTCAGGTTAGATTGTTTCGTTATAAAACGTGAGGACATTAACTAACCGACCGTGGAATTTCCACGGGTCCCGCTAGTAGTATATAAAGACAGCAACACCAGTATGCCCTGTTTCAAACCTCTAAATACTGATAAGGAAAGCACCAAAATAGGTGTAGATAAGAGTACATTAGCTAGGCTAGCTGCTTCAATAATTATCACTAACAAACTCCAAACTTTTCTATCTTTACTATATGGTTGATGCACCAAACACTAGGTAGCTACCTAGGAACTACTCTTCAATTTCCACACCTCCAATTACAACTACATTACCCTAAAATACTAAATTAAAATCGGTAAGGTAGCTACCTACCCTTCTAAAAAGCCAGCGAAAAGCTAGCTTAGCCTCTGCCAGTGGCAGAATAGCCAAGATACCGTATACAGCTCTCTCACAGTTATTAATATCAACTATTACACAAAAATACACATTACAATACTTTTACAAACAAAATAATACAAACCTATACCCACCACACCTACAAAGACAATATAAAAAACATTTTAAACAGAGAGCAAAACAGACATCGTACGCACATCGGCAACTGTCACCTTACGCCCTAGAAAACAGCGATCTGGGACAAGCATAAACAACTGCTCTCGTAATCTGGTACAATCTATTTTTCACGCAATCTCCACTGCCCAAACACGAATTTTATGCACAAAATGACTTCATAAATTGAACTAACATACAACATGAAACCCCAAGAAAACATTATGTCAACAAGTGGAATAATCTGAATAGAACAAAAAATGTCATGTACACCTAACGATATAGCACGATCAAAGCAATGAATTAATTCACTTTCCAGCCTCTTCTTAATTATGCTCGTTCAAGGTAAAACTTACGAAAAAAAAAATAGAATACCAGTAGGCAAATGACTGTTTATTGTAATTTAGAAGAATGGAAGTTATGACAACAAATAACTTGCTTCTTCAAAGCATAACTGTTAAATACATGCATTATGTTTGTTTATATTGTGTTGAGGACTTATAATTTATTGTTTGATGTAAATACAATTATAATCTTGCAATACTGTTTCATAACCCTAAATGTGCGTTTTCAGAGACCTACATTAAAGCGATAGAGTAAAACTGGCTCCACATACAGAACTCACAACATTTAAAATATTGCGTTGAATTCAAGCCCATTTGAGCAGTATGCATACCTAGCTGTCGTTTTTCAAGGTACTAAGTTTAATTTATGTGAGGTTTATCTTGGTGGGTTGGAAACTAAGTCCTTGCCAGTTGTTTAATCCAATGTTGTGGAAAGGTATAATAAACCATAATTAACTAGTTAATTATATAGTGTAAAACTGTAAATGGTTGTTTAAAACTTTTCCCAAGCGATCAGCATAATTTCCAATACCTCGTTGGAAAAAAACTACAGCTATGACTTGAAAAATTCGGCCAAACAAACCAATTCTGCATCAGTATTAAACATATCTCGGGCACAGCCTTTACTGATGCACAGAAACCATTATCTCACGTAACGATTCTATAAAGAAATCGTTGCTTGCATCCATTGGTTAAGCAGTGACGAACAAGCAAACCGGCGGAGATTATTGTGATTTCCGTTGCGATCAATACAGCATGTCGATCCCATCATCCATACTACTGAACCTGATGACGCAGTGCAGCTTATGCACAGCGGTATGGGAGCACTTTTTATTTTCTTTGCCAGTTCCCCTGTTGTTGACGAGGATTTTCGAGCAAAATATAGTTTAATCGTTCGCCATCGATCTTAACTGGACGACAAGGAGCAGTTGAATTTTGCGGTCAAAATTTCTACTTTTGAACTGGACACACCGATAACGAGAGATCATTTCAGCTATGGCACCCTCTTCATACAGAGCACAGACGTCGTGGGCAATTTTTGTGGCCATAGAACCTAGGTTGAAAGCAAAAGTATATCAAAAATACTCATTTTTATCCGCTTGACATATCATTGTGGCGTGCTAACATAAACAATAATTAATTATGAATTCTTGAAAATAAGAAACTGTAAATGTTTTCAAAATATAATTTATGAAAAGAAATCTATAATGGCGAAAAACAATATACCCCATATTCAAATACAGACAAAAACTTTTTTCCAACCCAAGCTTCAGATATTACCAAAATCTTCACCTGCAATAAATCGATTTACATAGATTACAAAAACGATGCAGCGGCTTGGTAGCTGGAGGTCTCAAAAGAGCTGCTACTGAGAATGGAGCTAGAACAGCTGCTGATCAGTTCTGTCCAGCTCCTGTCCTGAATTTATTCATTTTTCTGGAAGTTTTTTTTTCTTGGGGGGGGGGATTTGCTGCACGGCGAGAAGCACACATTGGTGTTACAGCACTTAAAAGTCATTACTTAACCCGAACAGGCACTGAGCAACTACTGAACATAGAGGAATCGTAAGCAAGGGCTTTTCCCCTCCGTTAGAGTTTCTATTGTTGGGAGAGAAGTACACAATAGTCTTAGATCAATTTTTAGTCTATACTTGACTAGTCTATACTATCAGCAATTCTAAGTTTATGTTGGGCCTCAGTAGTTTTATTTTAATGTTTCACGTTTTTTTCTTTCCAAGAGTTTTTGAGCGAGGTCAGCTTCGCAGGGATTAATTGAGGTCGGAGAAGCCACAAGAGTAAGTACTAGGACGCATGCTTCAATGAGCCCGGTCATACAACGTCCCTCTGCAAAACATTTGTGTAAACGGCACTCGGAACAGCTCTAGGTGATGGATGCACACACATATTATATATATACATATATTCTGTCTGAGGAGGAGCCAGCCAAAATACACCTCTGAGGTCGGGGTAAGCTCCCAACAGCAAGAATTCCATCGACGAAACAGAGCAGGCGACATGAAAGAATCTCTAAAAGACATACTGTATAAACAAATCAGTCTGTGATTTACTGAAACGTTTCAGTTAAAGAATATTGAAATCAAGAAATTTGAAACTAATCTTTTACATATATGCCTGCAAAAAAACTGACATTGAAAAGACAGATAGAGTCCAGGGCCTAAGTCTTACACTGTCAAGTGAGGGAAATATGGGACAACGACGAGAAGCAAATCTGTGACTGCAGACTCACAGTCAGCCTGAAAGTAGAACGAAAGTCTGCAGATGAAGTTACGACTGAAAATAGACCGCAACACCGATAAAAGGAACCGCAATTTCTGTCACACTGATGGAGCAGTTGAATAAAATAATTAGAAATTTCTACAACTTGGGCCCAGTTGGCTGAGAAGCAGAAGGTTAAAGAAATCGCGTCCAACACCTGAGAAGTTTCCAGAGGCTCGGATAGCTTTTCAAATCGATTGTCGAGAGAAAATTAGCTCACCGCCCGTTTGTGACTCCTACGAATGGCAAGGCCAATTGTGTAAGGAATGGGAGAATGAGCACGTCAACCTTCCTCCTCCATGCCTTGATCAACACACTCTCTTGAAAGAAGAGCGTCAAGCAAACGATGGACATAAAATTCCCGTAACATAAACGAAACCCGTTTAGCAACACCACAGCAGAGAAACTACAAGCTTTCAGAAAAGTTGAGGCAACACGAAGTGAACGGGGGAATGTACAGGTATTTGACTAAGAGGTAAGTGCCCACAGGAAAATCCATTCAGACCCCCTGGCGTTCCATGTAGTAACCTTTCAGTAAACAATGGCTGAGTGTCAAGAAGGACACAGTAGATTGAAAATTGGATAAGGAAAGAGTACACGGTCACTGTTACCGCAGTGTTAGTTGCATGAATGTCTACGAAAGAAGTGCAGCTTCAGAAGTCGTTTGTACCTATGGTAAAATTACATCCATTGAATTTCTAAGGTTTCTCTCTTGAATGCTTGCTCGCGATATGACGTCTGAGGTTAGCCTTTGAGACAAAAGCATAATCACATTCACCACATTTATAAGGTCTCTTTCCTGAATGTTTGTAAGCAATATGAGAGTTAAGGTCAGCCTTTGCGACAAAAGCATAATGACATTCACCACATTTATGAGGTCTCTTTCCTGAATGTTTGTAAGCAATATGAGAGTTGAGCTCAGCCTTTGTGACAAAAGCATAATCACAATCACCACATTTATGAGGTCTCTTTCCTGAATGTTTGTAAGCAATATGAGAGTTGAGGTCAGCCTTTGTGACAAAAGCATAATGACATTCACCACATTTATGAGGTCTCTTTCCTGAATGTTTGTAAGCAATATGAGAGTTGAGGTCAGCCTTTGCGACAAAAGCATAATCACATTCACCACATTTATGAGGTCTCTTTCCTGAATGTTTGTAAGCAATATGAGAGTTAAGGTTAGTTTTAGTAACAAAAGCATTATCACATTCACCACATTTATGAGGTCTCTTTCCTGAATGAATATAAGCAATATGCTTTCCTAGGCGTACTTTTGTGACGCACGCATAATCACATTCACCACATTTGTATGGTTTCTTTCCTGAGTGTTTGTAAGCAAAATGTCTTTTCAGGTCGCCCTTCGCAAATGAAACGTAATCGCATTCGTTGCACTTGTAAAGCTTTTCTTGTAAATGTATGCGAGTAATATGATCACCAAGTGCACCTTTTGAAACACAAGCATAGTCACATTCACTGCATTTATAAGGTTTCATTCCTGAATGCTTGTGAGCAATATGACTTTTGAGGTTACTCCTTGAAAAAAAACTATGATCACATTCACTACATTTGAAAGGTTTCTCTTTTAAATGTCTGCGAGCAACGTGTCTATGGAGTTCCACCTTCGAAATACACGCATGATCACAATCATTGCATGTATAAGGTAGTTTCTGTGAATGCATACGGGCAGTGTGCATATTTAGGCCAGATTTAAAAGTGAAAGCAAAATCGCATTTATTGCATTTAAAAGGTTTCTCTCCAGAATGTCTGTAAGCAAAATGTTTCTTGAGCATTGCCTTCTGGACACACCTATAATCGCATTTGCTGCACTTCCAAGGTTTTTCTGTTGAATGTTTGTGAAGACTATGAAAGTATAGTCCGCTTTTTGTGACAGTTGCGTAGTGACACTCGGAGCATTTCCAGGGCTTGGCATCGCAGTGTCTGCCTATAAAATGAACTACCAAAGATGACTTAGCCATAGTAGAATAATCGCACATTTTGCAACTGTAAGGTCGCCGTCCTGAATGATTGCTCCCGAAATGAATTTTCAGATCCTGGTGGGTAGCACCGACATACTCACACACGTAACACTCATTCAGTTTCCCACTGGAATTCACACTAGCAGCAGGAGCTGAAGGACTGAAATCAACAGGGAGCCTACGAGACGATGAGCCGCACAGCTCGACTGAGGTCTCACGATTGCCCAACAATGTAGGGTCAGCTGAGGTGGTAGCTGCCGTATGGGTTTTACTAGACGATTCAGCCACAGGTCTGTCGGCACCGTGGGATGCCGCCATTGCACTTGTCGACGCCGGTTGGCTCCTTGCACTTGCCTGCACATAGAATTGTCATGACTTATAAGCACTACTGTAATTCAGTATAGTAGTAGCAATAAATATACATATACTGTATAGGCTATGACATGAATTCATGCATTCACACTCGTTTTCAGCTTAATACCATCCAGCCCACGGATTGCGGCTAAGATTTCACCTTCAAACAAGGAGTTGTGTGGCCAATACGGCATAGATGTTGTTTGAGTATCAACTAATATAATGAACAGTTAATTGCGTACGAGCAAAAGTTACGCTACAAGAAGCTCAACCGCGCTAACTCGTGGCATGGCATTACTACGATGGTCTGTAGACTTTCCGGCGCATCGTACTTAGAAGGATCAATATAATCAAGTGGCAGATACAGGCGTGCATGCATGCTAATTACATTGAAACTAGTATGACTAACAACCCTAATTCCAACACAGAGGGCACACCACCAGCTGAGTCCAAACTAGCTCTTACATTCTTTATAGTAACATATTAATGCACATCATTTAAATGAGTCTCATATATACCTAACTTAATCATACTTTTAAATACATTTTTCTCAGCAGCATTTCGACATCCTAGGGTTAAATAAAGCCCCAGTTCTGTTTTCATTACCAGTCTATGGAAACTTTGGCATGTAATGTATGAAAATGGCAATTGCACAATAATACAGTAGCATTATGTATAAATTAGTGGCTCTATAGCTTTATCGCTTAGGCTATGCAGCTTTTGTAAAAAATGCATTGCAGACCAAAACGTGGAAATTTTAGCACAAAAAGTATACCCCTCAGTCAGTCAGGGACACAATGTCTATATCGCGCCCAACTATTCCTGTGATGTAACACAGGCTCGGGCGCCACTGGGACGCGTTTTAAATTGTCATAATTTTTGTCTCGGCATATCTGTCAGGAAATCTAAGAGTGGTCACTGCGTTACTGACAGGAAAAAGGCACAAGTTGAGTATCTCCAACTCCCAGGCACAGCTAAAAGCTCTCGCTCAGCAACGCCGCTCAAGGGAAGGAAACGAAATACAAGAAAGTAGACATTCAGCGGGAATAGGTCGGTTACCTCGATCGGCAGCCCACCTCCCGAAACACAAGCGGAAGTATTGATAGCCTACCGAACTTTACAAAATTAACCTCGTTAGCAGGAACTGCAGCAGGCTGCATTATCTCCTGCGGAAAAGGCAGTAGGGACCCCTCAGTCTTAAATTAATTCTTGAAAATATACACCAGCGGGTAAAATAAGAGAACAATTTTCATTATTTGAAAATAAAGTTTAACCATGTCGAGTAGGTTAATGAATCTTTTGATGGGGCCTTATGGAATGTATTCAACATATTTCTACAAAATATCAGGACACACATAACTAGATTTTATACATTAGATCAATCTAACAACAAATAAAAAAAACTTAACAGTGCAAAACAAGAGAACGATAGTCTCTAAAACATTCTCACATTTGCCCCGGTCATCTGGTAACATTCAATTTCGCGTACAAGACTTCTAGAACTCCCGCTCTTACGATTACACCATTCTAGAAACATGGCACCTCACGTGAAAGTTACTCCTGAGCTGCGGGAAGAANTCGTGCTTTGAAGCTCTATGATGAAAAGAAACACCTGGAATCACCGGTATCTGCAGGCCGCCCTCGAAAAACCACTGTACGAGTTGATAGGATTATGAAACGCTATGCCCAGAAAGATCCTTTCGAAACTGAAGCGGGAATTTCCAGAAAGCTGAAGGTCGATAACAACATAGAAGTGTCTCGCTATACAGTTTCTCGCCGCCTCAATGCATGTGGGTTAAAGGCACGCAGTCCTGCCACTAAACCACTAAACAGTAAGAAGAATTAGAGATCAAGACTTGAATATGTGGCAAGGTACATCGTTTGGAGAGATGAAGATTGCGAAAGAGTGCAATTCAGCGACGAAAGTAAATTTAATTTGGAAGGATCTGATGGCAGACGGTATGTTAGACGTGCAACAGGTGAAAGGCTGAACCCGAAATGTGTCAAAACATCTGTAAAGCATGGGGGAGGTAGCGTAATGGTGTGGGGCATGTTTTCATCTGAAGGATTTGGACCGCTGGTGGCCATTAAAGAAACTGTCAATGCTAATGTGTATCTCAATCTTGTACAGCAATATGTTATCCCATCACTACGATCATCACCAAACCAGCCAGCAATTTTTATGCAGGGCAATGCCCCGTGCCATACTGCAAAGAAAGTGAAGGAATATTTTGCGGAAGAGAATATTGAAGTCATGAAGTGGCCTGCCCAAAGCCCGGACCTTAATCCTCTTGAAACTCTATGGAAAATTATAGGTGACAATGTAAGAGAACGACAACCATCAACAGTAAAGGATCGGTGGACTAAAATTGAAGAGGAATGAAAAAAATAACTTTAGAGTTTTGTAAGAGACTTGTGATGTCGTGTAATCGTAGATGTGATAAAGTTACTGAAAATAAAGGTTTTGGTACTCCATACTAATTGTTCTAAACCTAAAATTGACCATCATTCCATGTTATTTGTTGGTAAAATTGTATTTAGAGACAATCGTTCTCTTATTTTGCACTGTTCAATTTTTGTTATTGTTAGATTGCTCAAATGTATTAAATATGTATTGTTATGTTTGTCCTGATATTTTGTAGAAATACACGTATGTTAAATACATTCCTTAGAGCGACTCATCAAAAGATTCATCAACCTACTCTACATGGTTAACCTTTATTTTCAAAAAATGAAAATCGTGCTCTTATTTTGCCCGCTAGTGTATATTGCTACTTCGATGCTGTAAAACAAGCATAGTAGGAAGTTCATTATGTAAAATTATTTAACGAATACATTTTTGTTGCTCATTAAAGCTTAAACATGAACATCTTAGCATTATCCTCATTAGCTTTACACTTGAGAAGTACAGTTAAGGATGCAAACGATCTTTTGCTTTTTCCAAACGACACTTTTGACACAATACACAGAACCTCGTGTCTCAGTGCTTGACAAATTCTAGCACGGCTCCTCTAAATTGATGAGGCCGTGTTTTTTATTTAACTAGGAAAACATATCTACTTTATACTAAAACTCCGTGAACCTTGCTTGGGTGTTTGTGTCTTGTTTGACACAACTTCTTTACTTTTAGACGAGAAGAAATTCGAGGTTTGGGAAGGGGGTAGTCGCATTTTTTCTCGGATTAGCTCTTTAATTCGATTGTATCTGTGATACAATCGGATTAGCTCTTTAATTCGATTGTATCTGTGACACAGAATTTAAACTGAACTGGGCCTCAAGAACGGGCATGATCAATTCATCGGTTCCACGAGCAATACAACTGAAATATGTAACATATAATGATTTGACTTTGCTTACAACGTGGGTGTTGAATATTCGTTAGAGAAGCAAAGAATCTGTTGATAGTGAACCGAACGGGCCGCTCCTTGACGGACATAATAGGACGACCGAATAGCGGGTGATCTATGCCCAGCTAAATAACACCTGCTTTTTTGGGAAAGTGAAAACGATCGTGATGATGACCCAAAGGGTCACGGGCCGTCTAGTAGTACATACAATTGTGAGTGTTGCTGCGTTTCTTTGGATAGATTGATCTAATTTTCCAAGCACCATTTTAGATAACTCACTGACACTTGCCAGAATGATTAAGGAAAGGCAAACCCACAAGATGCAAAAATTATATTGTATCATCATTTGCAATGACGCACCGAGTAAGGAAAGTATTTGACATGTGGAAGAGCCCTTAAGCGATATTCACTGAAAAATCAACACCAAAGTAAAGAACTAAGTGATATCCATTACGTATGACTTACTACCACCAGTTTACACATGTATAAGTCTGACTAGAATCACTGTATTAAAACACCCAACCAATGGCAACAAGAGGCAGCCAATAGTCTTACCAGCTCATCAGCTGTCCATTCAATGGGCTCTTCCTTCACAGATATAAAGTCATCATCAGTGAATTCCCGTTTGCTGTGAAGACAATTCATACGATCAGCAGGAATTGAGACATCTCTGTCATCTGAAAGAGATAGTACAGTATATGGGAAATTACCATAGATAAAAAAGCGTAGAATTTTCCAATTTATTCATTGAAAGTACATAGAATTAGCTGATATTATAAGTGTCCTTGTTAGCTATAGTTCGTTACACCTGTCATAATGTATCCATTGCTAGTTGATTTTTGGCTGAGAGATTTGTAAGCCTAAGTACAAGTTGAGCCAAGCTGACTGACAGTATTAGACCTGCGCCTTTGGCAGTGCAAGTGAATAATTGTGACAGAGGACCAATGTCCTGAAAAATGGACAGATAGTCCGAAACATTCGTATCTATGAACTTGAGACATTCAGAAAGTTGACTAAATTTTTTTGTGAACACCTACTTTAGTCTTGCTTTATACTTTGAGACTTCCCGGCATTAAAGTTGAAAACAACGTAGAATAAAACTAAGAGGCATACAGGCCGATCCTTAAGAGGAATCAGGAGATAAAGAAGGCTGTTAGGCAGCCATGACTTAGCTCATACACTGCTCATGATAAGACAATAAATATTGAGTAGCAAAAATGAGACCAAAATAAATAAAAAATGAACAATAAAATAGCAAGAAAAGCTCTGAACTTCAGCACACAAGTACACTGCATTGATTAAGGCTGGCTGAGAAAGATGGAGGAAGCAGGGAGGAGAAGGACGTATATTCCTTGAGGGCAATCTATAGGTTTTTTAACAATGAAGTTTTTACTGAGTACAAATCCCCAAACCTATTACAGGCACACTCAACTTATCTATCCTTATCTTCCCCTTTAAGCCCCCAGACTTCTGAATACTGTAGTTACACACAATTTGTTAAGCTAGAAAATTGCAGTCTGAATAGGGTTAAACTTGAGGATATTCCCCGACCATAAGCCAAGTGTCATAATACTTAGAAATCAAAAGCTCTGTCAAACAATAGGGGCAAGCCGCAATAGAAGTATGAAGCGATCGCTTCAGGCAGATCAAAACTTAACACTGAGAGCTCGCTCTACACCTTCCATGCATGGCTTCAGCAATAGTACGACAGCACAGAGATTGTTATCGCCTATGAGGCCCCAGGGGACCTGAACACAGGCCTTAGCTGAGTGGGATGTTCTAACACAGGATGTGGGACGCCTCGATGGAGCTTAGTGTTTGAGTCAGAATCTAAAAGCCTAATATTCACGAAATACCTATTTTTGCGTATATAAGGTAAATATTGCACACGCTACAGGCAACACAAACATGCACAGCCCATCAACTGAGGCAAGCATTCCTGCTCAGCACGCCAGCTACTGCAATGCTAATATTGCAGACTGGCACATGGCACAAATGACATGCCAGCACAGCAAGGCTGCTATAGAAAACCTATACATAGATCACATATAGAGCTGGTACTCACTTTAAGTTCGCATAATGTTAAAAACGTGGCTATCATGAAATAGCAAGCAGCTAACCTTTCCTGCACACCATAGGTAGGTGGAACTGACGACCAGCTCTACAGACCCTCCCAACCCATCTACTGCTACAGAGGCGCATGCATAAGGCAAACGTCCCTGCATTATATACTCACCGTCAGGGTTAATTGCTGCAACTGACGGCTCTTGTTTGCAGCATCCATAATACAGAGCTGGAGGTGCTACTGCCTCACACACTGGTAGCTGATACAACAGCACTGAAGGCTGCCTGAGCTTTACTGGCACTGCAGTAGAGCCATATATAGCAAAGCCTTCAGCTGTCTCAGCCACAGACAACTTGGGCAACATTACTGAGCACTGCCCCAACCTTACTNCTGAACTTTGCTCCATGCTTTGTCATCTGCTGAATAGGCAACAGATATGAGCTTCACTGTCTGGTTTTCCCAAAGACCCTATCTACTCAGAATTAACACGAATATCAGTAGACATATAGAACCATCATTTTAAATAGCACCTAGTACGCCACCTAACGCACATTTGCGTTTATAGTCCTTTACTGAGTGTCTCTGAGGGAGTGAAAGAGGCTAAAGTCACCTGTGTCATCTATCATGACACAAAACATAAAAAGCTACAAAAATTTACATCATTAAGTAGCCTACACTGAAAACATCCAGCCTTTACACTCACCGCAGAGGAAAAAAGGGAAGCAGTTGCATGTTCATAGAACAGAAGCGTTACAACCACAAAAACAAACGATGCCTTGGGATTCGTGCTCTGGAATGAGGCCATCACCGTCAATGAACAGTCATAAAGAGAATCATCAGTTGCAGGGCTCCGATATAGAGAGAATAAATAATAATTATTCAGTCGGCCACACACTCTTACAACGATGATCTCATGACAGGCGCATTC
>LQNS02277964.1:12072390-12085227 GCA_001587735.2 Parhyale hawaiensis | reverse complement strand
ACGAATGTCTCGGAGCAGCACACAACATCCACACCACGGGATACAAAGTCGAGCTTCGCAAGGATCGCATGCAGTCCTCTAATATTGCAATAGAGGAGACGACACCCCCGAGCCCGACCAGGTCCCGGGTTGCTTTCCACATCCCCACAAAGTAGGAGAAAGAGAAAAAATAAAGAACATAAATATACAGTAAAGTACAGATGGATACAGAAATATACAAAGAAGAAACAAAGAATCCCATAAACTAAGAAGATGGTATTAAGCATAATAAAGCAAAAACAAATCGACAGTGACGATAGCTACGGAAGCGGCTATCTATCTACGCGCCCCAGAGCCTGCCATCACCAGTGCAGGCTTTGGCCGAAAAGAAGAAGAAGAGAAAGAAAAGGAAAAGAGTATTAGGAGCTAGCTACTACCTGATGGTAGAGAGAGGAGCAGACTGCGGAAGGCTGAGTACCTAGCTATGGCACCAGCCTGTTCCTCTCAGGGACGCCGTTGGACCAAAACAGTCTCATCCGCCTTTAGAGTGGCATTTCCTCCAACTCAGGGACTACCCAGAGCCCCAAACCCCAATCCAGCTCATACAAACAAAGAGGCGTCCGGTGGCCGGAAAATGGGGCGGCCACGCTGGATGATTCGACTATAAATATTGTTCCTTCACCCCATAGTTATCATTATATTGTGGGTTTTCCCGCCGTTTTAGATACAAAGGCTATATAACTGCCATCCAACTTTGTATGATATAGTTTAGAAGCCGAGTCGAACTCAAATGAGTTCTATTAGAACAATCTTGGCCAGGTGCACCATGTCTGGCAGGAAATAAAGCGCAAGCATCTCCAACTACGTACGGCTCGGTCGAATGAAATCGCTCAGCCGTGCGGCGCAGTGGAGACGAAAAACGAAAATAGAAGAGGATAGAAGAAACCGAACACTCGTCCCTTCTGTGGCCCTTCCACACGAGAGCAGATAGGAGCCAAATGGGATGGGCTGCTTACCACCATTCGGCGGCCCACCTCGCGGAACAGAAAGGGAAATATAGAGAACCTACCTAACTCTACAAAACTAACTTTTTCAGCAGAAACTGCGGCCAGATGCTACATACCCTGCGGAGAAGGCACTCGGGACCCTTGGGAGCGGGACGCCCATACAGATTGTGGCAGGGATCACCCCATAGTTAATTGAAATGCGATTTCTTCTATGTTAGTCTTTTCAGCAACAGCGTCATAAGGACAATTAGAGAACTTCCACTCTCGAAAAATTTTTCAGAACCGGTGTTGTAACGCGGATTTATCTTTGAATATTGAATGAATATAGACAATATTGGCAGAGCAATCTGTTCATTTAAGTGAATACTACTGAAGGTGAAGATATTTTCCCTCAAGCAGGAATACTACTACTACTAGCTTCAGTAAAAAGGCAAATATTTGTCACGACCATCAGTCCGACTTCTTCAAATATGACGAGGGTTTTTATTCTTCGCAACCCTTAACAAGATTCCCGGGAAGAATGCAAACATTGACTTCCAGCTGACTGCTGCAGTTTTAATTCTAGTGTTGAAGAGGCTTCTATTTTAAGTTTGAAAATAATTTTACTGGGACGCAAGCTTATGGTAGTATTTGCTCTCATTCAGAATGAACTAAGAAAACAAATAATCTACTTAAAGTATTGGTAAACTTGGTACTTTCCTCGTTTGGATGTTTCAAGTTTTTCGATGAATCCTGCAGTAATACTACTGATACAAAAGCTGGAAATAAGTACAAATTAATCTCTTAAAGTAATTTGTTTAAATTCTCATAAAAACCTTGCGCCGTAAAGAGGATTCTCAGTCCGCCGTAGACTTAATTCTCATCCCGCTGTAAAGCTAATGCTCATTGCGACGTAAAATCAAGTTTACTATGCCGTAAAGCTAAATCTCCCTATGCTACAGCAAAGTCGGCCAATTTCTTCACTCAGATCATCCTAACTCTCTGTCCTCAAGATGCCATTGTATTTCGTGAGATATTGCACATTCGATTGAAAGAATACTTTAGAGCCGATGTGTTCAACATTCCTACAGCGTATCCTATCTACGTATCAGGCTGGCACTATTTAGAACGTCGAGCCCAGAAGTAAAGTGAACATAAAATGTGAAAGAAATTAAAAGACACGATAAAAGTGAAATGGTCTTCATATCTTTGCTTTGAAAGTGACTGAATTTTTTTTCAAGAAGCATTAAAGAAGACAGCTATGGTTGAACTTCGTTCTAGCGAAAATCAGAGCTTCTACTAAAGTTCCTTGAGCTTCTTACAGGGTGAAGCTGCCGTTATCTAACAATGAACAGCGTAACGTGCAGAGACACGGACAAACGGATGGACAGGCGGACGTACGAACGGATGAAGCCTCAAGCAGAATTATAATTAGAGCCCGGATTTATTGCGCTTAAAATATTGCAGTTATAGCTCCTAAAATTTGCACTTATTGCTCATAAAAATTGCTCTTATTGCACCTAAAAATTACACTTTATTGCACCTAAACATTGCACTTATTGCACCTAAGCAATAAGAGTGGAGGAAATAGGAAACAAAGCAAAGGCAAATGCAGCAAAAAATTGAAAGGACCAAAGAAAAAAAAAGTCGAATACCAATCGGGAATAGCATGTCAGTGGATCAACGGACACCTATTTCAGTTCCAAATTCGAATTATCAGCAGGTATACACTGCACTTGGGGTAATTGACAATTCTTCCCAATGGCGAGAATGATTCTTGCAAATATCCCGCTTTACCTGTTCCCATGATGTATCCCCCGAACGAAAAAGGTTATAATAATTTAATAGTCAGACTTTGAGAGGCGCTCAACTCAATTATATTTTTACCCCAATAAATACATGGAACAATAATTGATAAGGGAATCAATTGCCATGGCGTTTGAAGTCTTGTGACACGTGGCAGTGATAATAAGTGCCATGAGTTTACACGTCCCTCATCGTAACGCGTTCAATCACAAAAATGAACACGAGCTGTGTGGCAACTGTTTTTTTTCTGTCCACACGTAGAAGTGTGCTTCATTCCCATGAATGACGCTGCGCGTTCAGTTATGGTATCATTTCTTTACATTTTCGCTTATATTTCGCGTCGGTTTGAAGTCAAATCGGTCCCCCATAATCTTATAGACGGATTTTGATAGGAATAGCCTAATTTTAAAATAGTTATAGCCTGATAAACCGACAGAAGAGAATTCAGCACAGAGCAATCAGTTGGACTACCAAATCAAAGATGGTGTCCGTGTTCTTGCAACATATCCAGGTTTTTTTAGCGTTCTTCTCTTAAACGGGAGTACTGTGCAATGATTCTGATCATTAATTTAAAAAATAAAAAAGATGTTTTGCCGACGTGTCCATGATCTGTGAACGCTGCAGAGGATGAATTTAGCATTTATAAGTTATGGTTACTGAACTTGAATGACGCAGCGCGTTAAAAAAAGGTGCGGCATGCTTCATTCTTCAGTCTACAGCGCTTGCTGCAGCTCCTTCTCTCAAATCAACGCGCCGCGTCCATCAGTCTGAGTGAACGTGTAACAATGAGGTGCACGTGAACACGGCCTAATATATTGCATTTATAGCTCTCATTGCAGTTATTGCACTCATTGTAGTTATCGCACTGATTGTAGTTATTGCACTTACGCCGGAAACTGCAATAAATCCGGGCTCTAATTGTAATATAGATCAAATTAACAAGAAGTGCTGACACAAAAAAAATGTTAAGGTTTCGGGATTAGCTATGTTCCGATCTTCAGAACTAAAATCAAGGATACGGTATAAATGTCTAAAACTAAAAATTTATTTCAGTATGCTAACTGGGAAAGATTTTATCGCGGGGAAGTGTAAAAGTCAAATGACCGGAGTAAGCTTAAGAGGGTCCTTATGTCAGGATTTGCGCAGTCGAGACGGCTAGGGACCTTCGGAGACGGAAGGGACTTACAGTCAGAGGAAAAAAATGTCAGTTGTGGATTGTACTGAGGGGAAAGGCTGAAGTCATTATGTTGAAGCTAGGATTAGTTTTATGTAAGAAGAGAGATTCTAAAGTTGTGAGTTCTATTGAGTTGGAGCAGTCGATAATGGAGAAGTCTTTCCTGCAAACATTAGAAAAGTTATATAAATAGTATTCAATATGTGAAGTTTGATGGTTTTTCCTATGTGAAAAATTTTCGAGCGATATTTTGCTACAATAAAAAATGGAATAGGTACATAACTTCAGCAATGTTTGGCACTGACGTGCCAGGTAGCTACCTTCTCTAGAAAGAAATGTAGAATCTTTGGCTTCCTTGGTAATCATCTAATAATTGAAATGTTTTACACTGATCTTTGACACCATACTAATTATTCTGATCACAAAAGTAGCAACAAAAAGTGGACACAAATTGACGTTTCCACATCAATCGTTACTTTCTGTCAAGGAATTACCCATCAAATTTCTGACAACATTCAGAATGGCCCAGCGCCATCATTTGCCACGAGACCAGCCAGTCAGAAAGACTTCACCATGAGCACTCGTACAGCGCCGGGGGAGCGTGCAATATCCCCGGCAAAACCCTAGTTTTGCCTACTGCGGCACAACTGCAGAAGCCCTGATACTGTACACCTTCACCTCACCGACGCAAAAGGTAATTAAGAGCATGTGGTAATTTTACATTACAATCTTCAGTATCAGCATTAAGAAAAAACAAGAAAATTGGTAACGTGAGAGGAGCCTAGTACACTGTGGTCATAATATTAACTTACCCTACAATAAAAACACAAAGTAATACTATACTTAAGAAACAGGATGTAAATATTCTACCACTGGGCTTCTGGTCACATCAGAACCAAACAATTAAGAAAACACACACAGTTCATCTAAGCCAACACACGAAGTTTCAGCGTGGGCATCCCATCGACCAATTCAGAAGATCATGTAGGTAATCATAGGAATATTTCAGATAAGATACAACTTCCTAAAGCAATATAACCCGCATTGCTGAATGCAGTACTCTGTTTCAAATTTAAAACAAAAATACCTTTATTGAAATAACCGAAAATTATCAGTCAGTATGCAAGAGAAAGGACAATAGTAAAACTTTGTGGAGACACATTTTACAAGTCGCACCTATGGAGCAAGTCATCACACACAGTACAGCAAGTAATTCATAGCCACAGTCCCATAGCGATTCTATTATTCAATGGATTCTGCGCTGCTCGCCTGCAGGATTTTGAGAACTACAAGAACGTATGTCATCTATAACATCAACAACAACGGGCCCTTCCTTCCTAAATCCCCTGACACAGTCACTTCCAAGTTCTCCAAGCAACTGCTCACTTTTATGAAGCAGAAAACTCAACTTCCAATAGCACTGGAGGCTAGCATGCTGACCACCGCCAGGTTTGAACTATAGACTCCCTGTATAAAAGAAAGAAAGCATCGATCTAGTTACAATCAACGTTAGAGACAATTCAGAAGCTTCTGGTCAATGAGAGTAAAGAATATATAAATAGTATTAAACAGCATAACCATTGTGCACGTTGTATATCAGGACAGAACCAACATCGTGTTCTCAAAAGTATTTTTGTGATCGAGCGCCATACAATGTCTCTCTTGTCGATAATTTATGGAAAGAAATCTAGTCATTTTAACGTAATATTATATCTAAAACATATGAAGGAGAGAGAACCCAGATTTGAAAATACAGATCAGTTATGACTTTTAATAATAATGATCAAATATCATCAATGGGTGCACAAAGCTCACCTCTAACGGTTGGCCACTCGAGCCTTATTAAACAGAGCTGTTGCTGTTGGCAATATTGGCGCTTAGTGCGGGCAGCTGAGGGCAGAGCGGACACTTCGTGCTCATGGTCCAAATGTTGCCATGGCGTCAATTAACGACTGCATATTAAACTAGTTATTTTGATTGTATGGAAACTGTATAAGCGCAGAAAAGCAGCGTACATTAATGATACAGTAACACTAGAGAGCAAATGTCACTCAGTACTATTAACTACTGAGTCGGAAGAACTCCTGAACTGGACACAATATGTTTGTTAGCCGTATCCTCACTGTGCAATGGTAATAATTTTCACCTTATTGCAACAGAAGAATGTCAATGCCTAAAGAAGACTAAATGAGCAAGATGTACTTACATGGCAAGACAATTTTTCAATAATGGGAAAATTTTGAGTCAAATAAATTTCTTGAACTTAATTATCAATGTCAAAGGTGGCGGCGCGTGCATACTAAAGTGGATGTAATGCTCATGCTCAGTTGAATGGCAGGATATTTAAAACTCTTCAGTGAACCAGGAGATGGAGAGCGAGGTTAAAATATAGTAATGCCAGTGATGCCACTGCAAAGGGAAGCTACCAAATGAACTGTTTATATTTTCTTCAATGCCATGCAAAACTCTAGACTACAGTACACCCCTTCTGCAAGATGAGTAAAGTAAGACATGTGGCGGGCAGCAGAGGAGCGGTGAGAGCATTTGTAGCACAGCTCCCGCAAATGTTAGCAGGCAGTGAGTGTTGAGATAACCCTTATGACGAGTGGCAGAAGATGCACAGTAACACGTTAGCATGAAATCAACTAAACTGAACCGAATATCTTTAGAGCAATGACAATATCCAGAGTCGCAAAGGTTGTAGAATAGTTAACCTTAATGCTATTATTGAAATTAGGCTGAGTAAACCTTTTGCCGAGGCATTCGACAACGTGCAGGCCTGCTTTATTGGACACTGATGACATATGACACCGAGCTGGTGCTGCATTGATCCCGGATCTCTCCTGCATGCACTGTACACGGACAGAATGTTTGCGTAGATCACCCTTAGAAACAGAAGCATACATACATGCACTGCGCTTGTATTACTTCTCTGTAGTATGTTTGAATGCAATATGTTGATTCAGCCCGTCTTCTAGTAACACAAGAGTACTCACTTGACCGCATTTCTAATGTTTCTCTCCTGTATGTTTATTAGCATTATGTTGCTTCAGATTACTTTTAGTAACACAAGAGTACTCACAATAATTGCATTTGTAAGGTTTATCTCCTGTATGTTTGTAGGCAATATGCTTATTTAAATAATTTTTATTAACACAAGAGTACTCACAATGACCACATTTGTGATGTTTCTCTCCTGTATGTTTGTAAGCAATATGTTGATTCAGCCTACTTCTAGTAACACAAGAGTACTCACATTGACCGCATTTGTAACGTTTCTCTCCTGTATGTTTGTAAGCAATATGTTGATTCAGCATTGTTTTAGCAACACAAGAGTACTCACAATGACCACATTTGTAATGTTTCTCTCTTGTATGTTTGTAAGCAATATGTTGATTCAGCCGACATCTAGCAACACAAGAGTACTCACATTGACCGCATTTGTAACGTTTCTCTCCTGTATGCTTGTAAGCAATATGTTGATTCAGCTTTGTTCTAGCAACACAAGAGTACTCACAATGACCGCATTTGTATTGCTTCTCTCCTGTATGTTTGTATGCAATATGTTGATTCAGCCGACTTTTAGTAACACAAGCGTACTCACATTGACCGCATTTGTGATGTTTCTCTCTTGTATGTTTGTAAGCAATATGTTGATTCAGCCGACTTCTAGTACCACAAGAGTACTCACATTGATCGCATTTGTAATGTTTCTCTCCTGTATGTTTGTAAGCAATATGTTGATTCAGCTTTGTTCTAGAAACACAAGAGCACTCACATTGACCGCATTTGTGATGTTTCTCTTTTGTATGTTTGAAGGCAATATGCTTCACGAGTTCAGACTTAACAACAAACGCCAACCTGCATTCACTGCATTTGTAGCCCCTCTCTCTTGTATGTTTATGGGTAAAGTGTCCCTTTAGACAGCTGCTGGTAACACAGGAATAATCACACTTACTGCAAGCTAAAGGCTTCTTGTCAGTGTGCTTAGCAATAAAATGATCGAATAAGTTCGTTTTCACCTTAGTCGCATATTCGCAACATCTACATTTGTGGGGCGAATTCTTAGAATGCTTGTCCGTAAAATGAGTGCGCAGATCCTGATCAGACGCACAGACATACTCACACACACAACACTCACGAAGTTCCTCACTAGCAGCAGCATCTGAAGGGCTATGATTAGAAAGGAGCCTGTCAGGTAAAGATGAGCCACATAGCTTGTTGAGTGATGTCACAGGATCGGTCACGGGAGCTAAATCAAGTTTACTCTCTTGAACAGAAGCTGTACCAGCCATTTGAGCTGCACTTGAGGGCTTCCCTGCGGATCCGTAACCATAGTGAGCTGCCTGTGCTGGCCCATGGTGTGAGGGCTCACTCGTATCATCTGCCTGCCAATCAAAACAAAGAGATGTACTTTTTTTGCTTACAGCGCTTTTTGGCTTATGTTTGGATGGTTTGATTTGCCACACTGCACTAAACAATGATGCTAACGCGACAAACAGGCGATGAATGTACATATTAGCGTCAACGGAAATGGTATTACGCATTTCAACCATTTATTAGACTATCAAATGATATGTAAATATAGGTTTGAATACAATAACATAATGAGAGGAAAATGAATAGCCATCATGATCAATAGAAGCTTCAGCAGCAGTTGTCGTAAATGCAGCAGCTCTGAGACACAAGGAGCATTTGGTGCTGCCAAAACTTTCCGCCCTAGTCATCCTTGACAATGTCCACGGCATGGTTCATATCTGATTATATTAATCGCTAGTATCAACGAGCAAAGGATACCTATAACAAACAATTAGCGAATGCAAAAAAATACGTAATAACACCGTGTACCACAGAGTAGCACAGTAGAGACTACTAGCAATGAACTTGGTAACTGGCTTTTATCAAACCAGAGGAAATTTGCCTAAAGAGAGATGGGTGTAAAACATCTTAGACTCAAAAAATTTCGAGCAGGAAGTTCTGTTTCAACTCCATTTTCTAAGAAATGGAGACAATTTTCAAGCTATGATAGTGAATAATTTGCTTTGTTATGTTTCGATTAAGTTCTTTAGTGGTACTGATTTCATTATGGAGGGCGCAGAGCATTTGCCAACTTTGAGATGAAAAGATTTGAGCCCCTTCAATCCTCACATGACGTTATATGCAGCGAAATTAATCCCAATAAGCGAGCAGTCAGTGTTAAGCGTTATTCAAGATATGAACGGTAGCTTCACACCAGAGACCCGTGGGTACTGCTGGCACTTCAATTCATATGTATTTGCTCACATGCAAACTGAAAATCAGTATGAACAATAGCAGAAACTTTGCCAACAACAATGAATGCACACCAAAACTCCCAATTTTCTTTGCATCTTCTATGAGTTCTACTTTGGAATATACCTCACTCATTGCCTTCCCAGATTTCCTAAATTCTGCAAGATGAAAGGTGAGATCAGAGAATGAGACAAATATATGCAGAGAGACTTCAGATGTCTTCAGTGCCTAAATTTTAAAAGTGCCTGACTAAGAAGGGCAACAATTTTTTAGGATCCCTTATATTTCCAATCATATGCAACCAAGTTTAGTTAGGTTAGATCAGAGGTGTGTTGCAATCACGCCAAAACCGTTCTACCGCAACCTGAAAAAAGGTTACCGCAACCCGAAAAGTGGTTGTGAGAGCGCCATCTAGCGACGAACGGTGTAAGCGCAACGACATTAAAGTTAATGTTTAATTAAACTTTTGTCAGTATACGTTCCAAGTGTGTAACTCGTCTGACTTACTTATTCTGGTGTGTACGGAGTTTATTTGATGCATATTTGAATGAATTTAGTGCTTTCTTTATTCAAAATAGACGTTTGTGCTAGGCCACCTAGCACACCGTAACCCATGTTGCAGTCGTCATTTGTGCTATGATTGCGACATGGGGAGTGACTGGCTGGGTAACCTGTGTAGCACCAGTAACCCAAAAATGCTGATTGCGACACACCCCAGGCGCAACAGTTGAGAGGTGTTGCCTTAAGTCACACAAAGTACATTAGGTCAGAGTAGATTTATTTCATCATAAGAAGCGTGTTATTGCCTCTCCATACGACGAGCCGTGTCCCAGGGCATGCTACAGGGATATGGCCGTGGGGCAGTGGGGCGTTTGATTCCCCACGAAGTGGGGCAGCACCCGACATGAGATTGCGGGCGATTAAAATATTTAAACGTCAATGAGTCTTGGTTTTGTTATTAAAAACGCGTCCCAATAAGATCTCAAGGTGTCACGTCCCCTCTCAACCCGTCTGTGTTGAATTTGTTGACAAGTAGGGCATGCCCTGCTCTCTAGCTGCTAAAGAGCGAAAAAGAGAGCAAATTTGGACGTATCCCACGGCACGCCCGAGGGCAAGCAACAGTGTGTGGAAAGGCTTTCGTATGCATTGAGGTATAGTAAGTCAGACGCGGCGCGTTACGTCAAATGGAGGTGTTTGGCGAGACAAGGTGCACTGGATGAGACCAGGAATTTTAGTTTAGAACGCAATTCACTGAAGTGCAAGAGCTTTGGCTCGCCAGTCCTCAACTTGACAGTACACGTGATAAAAATCAATCTAGCACAAAATAACCTTAGCGAACAGTAACGCTATCGAACATTAATCAGAGAAAATATTGATGTGGATTATTTTGATTATGATGACAGGCCCCATTAGTGATTTCATTATCTCACGGCTGCTAAAAGCAGTAACTCAGTAGAGCCAACAGACTCACCAGCTCATCTGATGTACTGTCAAGTGGTTCTTCCTTCACAGATATGCAATCATCTTCAGGCAGCTCCTGTTTGATCTGAACACCATCCGCAACAGCAAAAGGCACAGGGGCAGCGACGTCACCTGCAACATAGATATTAAACCCAACACTGAGATTAAACTGGCTCTCCTTGCAGCTTACATTCTAAGTTGTTCGTTGAAATAGTGACAGCTCGGGGAGGAGCCTCTCTTAGGGACCCGGGCCGTGGGAGGAGAGTCAGAGAGGAAAAGAAGTAAGGAAACGCGCGGCAGCTAATAACCAAAATAGCAGAGGGTGATTAGTACATCGGAAAAGATGACTGATAGTCTGTTCACGAAGTCCGCAGAGCTGACAGGAAGGACTATCAGTCCATCCCACTCAAAACTCATTGTCGTCTAAGACCGAATTGTGACCTGAGTGTAGCTGAGAGAGGGTGGAGTGGAATGTCTGTATTCATACAGAGAGAACGGCATTGATATACCAGAACCCAACGGGGGATATGCAGCTACAGCTGTTGCAACTGCTGAAATATCTATTGAACTCAGGACAGTACAATGAGAGTAATTTTTGTCCCAAAGCGGAAACACAGAAGTAGCTATATCATAAATATACTAAAAGCATTAAGTGCATCATCATTATGCACTTGAAACCATTCTACTATAATTATGGTAATAATCATGCATTATCTTGCATACAGTAATTAGACCTAGCGATTTAATCCTCTTGCCTTTATCACAAATTCAGAAGCTCAATGTTAGAAGGAAGAAGCCAGCACTGAGAGAAAAAACGAACTCATACAGAGAGAGATTTTTCATTCCTCCGCAACATGGACTTAGGTCCTGTTTTGTATATTACCAGGGATGTATTGCCAATTTTTCGGTTATGTGACAGAGCCGATGATGCACCAAGATGCAACAATAACAGGTCAAATTGATGGACGTGATAAGATGAAACTTTGAATTACAATAGCAATATACATGTTAGTATGTAACCGTGTTTTGCTTTGCACATGTAACCAAGGTTGCGGAATAGGAGTCGGCCGGAGTTGAAGGATTTGAGGGGGGGTCGGAATCTCACTTGCTCTAGGAGCCGGAGCATGTATTTTTAGCCTGACTCAGACTCCGAAATCCCATTTATAAACAAAAATCAATCAATTCTGGATTTTCAGTCAAAAATTTGAAAAAATTGTATATATAGACATATTTTTTGGACATTTCTCTTTTACAGCTATAGCTACCATGTATTTTCCTATTCCATATGACATTAAGAAAATGTTGGGTAGAAAGTTTGCACGTGGTAGCTACATTATGTGAGGGGAGGGGGGTAAAATGATCAATTTTGGACCGATTGTTCTGAAATTTGCCTAGAATATGTATTTTGAAAAAGAAACATTCTGCTCTGACAAATTTTTGTATTTAGGCTTCAATTTTTGAGATAATGGGAAATATATGTGCATTTATTATATAGTTTCAATGGTATAGAACTCAATGAGTTTTCATGCTAGAATAAAAGCAATGACAGTTTTAGAATCTTTGAAACATTCCTAACAAAATTATGGAGCAAGATTTTTTATTTTTGAATACATAATTGCTTTTCACACAGCTCAAAACAGAATATTTTTCCTATATTTTAGTTATTTTTCCTATATTTTAGTTAACTAGTGATCGAAATGAAATGGAAAATGGAGAGTCCAGCTCTGTAGTTTTGTTAAGAATGTTTCAAGGATTCCAAAACTGTCATTGTAACTTTTTATTGTAGCACGAAAACTCATTGAGTTCTATTCTTTTGAAATTAAAATACACATACAGTGCCTAGACATAAGTATATGCACAACTCTATTTTTCACGTATTTTTAAAAATTTAGGGACTACTTTAAGATAACTCATACAGGAAGTTTATGTAACATAGGCCTATATATAATAGAATATTTAAACAGAACAGTCAAACGTGCATTTATAACAAGAAAATTTAACACAAGTAGAAGTAATGAGGGACAAAATTATTTGATCAAAATAAATATAATGTTGAATCTTTTATATGTAATAGTATAATTTGAATAAATTAGTTTGGAAATTATTCTAGAATGTTCACGAAACGTCTCGAAACAAATGCAATGTAAACAAACCACAGCC